>JBAMJV010013374.1:0-31000 GCA_037951105.1 Echinarachnius parma
CCCCCACCAACTTCCCTCCACCCCCCCCCCCCCCCCCCCCTCTCCTGGGTACGCCTATCATTTTTACCTCTGAAAGTGGACTGAGGCCGCCTCTGGAGGCAGCCCGACTTATGTGTAAAGCCGTGGTCACAACCCGCCGTACTTGCAAGTGCGTGCTGGCTACTTGCAAAAACGTGGGCAAAATGTGGGTATTCGTACGTGGTGAGTACCGCCTCAGTACGGATTTGGGAGCACGCAGACACTCCGTAGCACTTCTAGTGCGCGAGGAACTTTCGCTGCGTTCGGGCTGCGGTCGGGCTACCGATTCACCCCCAGTACGGGTGACGTGCGTGCCCTCTATATACAGCCAATGAGCACACGTGCGTGCTGCGCACGTGATAAGTGCGTGGTCCGTGCTTACTCGGCACTTCCCAAGTTCAACTGTCCAATGAGCACGCAGAACTCACGTGGACCGTACCGAGTAAGCACGTGCTCCGCACTTACAACGCACGTTGTGCACACTGATTTCTGCAGTATAATATGAGCAGAAAAGGTTGTTCGCACGTGCACTTACTTACAAAATGCGAGTAATTGGACACCGTACGTGAGCAGCACGTGTAAGTACAGCCTCCGTACGATAACGTGGCAATCGCACGGAGATCGTACGTTGTAAGCACGTACAACTCACTTACCACGTGCGCAACGTACGATGCACGCAACCGCTCACGGCCAGGCGTGGCGTGCGGGCCACGTACTTACACCGTGCGTTGACGTACTCCCTCCCCACGTTTTCAGAAAAACGTGGCGGCCGTGGCCTCCCCAAAAAACGTACGGACTAAAAACACGCACGAAGGGTTGTGACCAGGGCTTAACAGGGGTCAATTTTGAATAGGCCGGCTCCATTTCTGTCCAACTCTGGATGTGGTTTGAGGCCGGCCTCAGTCCCACAATCGGGCATGTGTGACAGGGGTAAGTGTACACGAGCCGGCTAATTATAAGCCGAAGTGACGTATGCGGCCCGATCATCATTGCGTCATCGGTCGTAAAACTTTGCAAACTTCTTTTTTCTCCAGCCAGCGATCGCGTGAAAATATCTAGCGAGTCAGATGACTCGGGTCACGTGTATCATGTGAATAGGCGACGTGAAGCCGGTGTCGGCGCATAATCTGTCTGGGCGGATAGCCTGTCTGTGCCGCAGGATATGCTAACATATCCTGACGGATTCGTCAGCTTGTGCTAGGATATGCTGTCGGACGGATAGACTGCACCTAGAGACAAGCTATACTAGTACAGACTGCCCTCATACTAGAGGCAAGCTGGCAAATTTTGGCAAAAATTTTGCCTAATTATAGTAATGGCAATATCGTCTATTAGGCCCCACCACTGCTATATTATGTAGCCAATAAATCTGACCTATAGCCACTAATCTGACCTATAGCCACTAATCTGACCTATAGCCACTAATCTGACCTATAGCCACCAAATTACGGTTAGGGTTATGGTTAGGGCTTAGGGTTAGGGTTAGGTTATGTATACAGTATAGATCAGCGAAATGTGTTATACATAAACCGAGTGGGGACACAGTATCCGGCAGACTGATTATGCTTCGACGGGCCAATGTTATACAGAATAATACGTTCCCAGTCAGCTTATCCTAGCACAAGCTGACGAATCCGTCAGGATATCCTGCGGCCCAGACAGATTATGCGCCGACACCGGCCTAGGTGTATGTACGTGTAACAGGGGACTAGACTCTAGACCTAGGCCCCGTTGCAGAAAGATGTACAATCAATTGTAAGTTACGATTGATCGTAAGTCAGCAAATGTACGCGTTTCAACCAATCAGATTTGCGCATGTAGAACACGTGAGCTGACTTACAATTAATCGCAACTTACAATCGATTGTATCTCTTTCTGCAAAGGCAAGAGGCCAGCTCCGGCATGTCCGGGGCCGGCTTTAAAAGCCGACGCATGTTTAACAAGGGCTAGCTAAAAAGAGAAGGACAACAAGAATATGCCCTGCATGCTTACATACAATAGCTTGGCAGTGCCTTTTTTGACCTACTGATGATTGGGCTTTTCTTACATACCAACTGTTACTGAAAGTGTGTTAGTGTGTACTGTATTCAATCATGTGATACTGTTGTGAGCATGCGCTCAGCTTTGGCGAATGTACATTGTTTCATCTTCTAAAGCTACCCTGACACTTGCACGAATTTCGTTCCCGCACTGGCACGTAATGCGTCGTGCCAAAGAGTAAAGTCTTCGTGAACGAGCGTGAAGAGTGTGCGAAGTGTGCGGGGCAGTGCGGGGGTGCGTGCCATGTCGTAGAGAGAATTTCAAAATGTTCAAAAATTTGGCACGCATTAATTTTCGCACCATGTGCGTGCACTCGCGTGAACCATGTGTGAACACTTCGCGAAATCGGCGCGAACACTGCGTACATGCATGAATGCGGCGCAAACTTGCGCGAACACAACGTGAACAGCTCGTGAACAATACGTGGCATGGCGTGTAGTGTCAGGGTGGTTTTAGGTGTGAAACGACAGGATATGCATTATAGGGTGCCACCAAGCGGGACAAAGCGTGACCCAAATTGCCCCGACGACTTCAAGCATGCGGGAACTATGCGTGGCGTGCGTGACACTGCGGGACAATGCGGTACATATGCGCGAACTATACTTTAACCTGTGTGTGAAAAAGTAGTGCCATTGCCTGCCAAAGTGTGCAAATGCGGCCTATTATTGGCCGCGCATTGCGTAGACAGTGCGTGTACAGTGCGCGAACAGGTCGCAAACGCTCCGCGATGTAGCACCGAAATGGCACGCCTTGCCACGACGCATTGCGTGGCAATGCGCGGACAAAATTCGTGCCGAGTGTCAGGGTGGCTTAAGTAATAGGGTACAAATGTGTTGAATGTGATTTCCATGATATAGAACCTGTAAGTTTACCTGCTCTGAAAGTTGATGACTAAATTTGATGGCCTCCAAATTCCAGACTGGACTACATACTCCGTCCAATGGTTGTTGTAATCCATTCGCATGATTTCGAAAGAGTCACAGAAGTAAAATTTCTTGTTCTCGGAGTCGACAACAATATCATAAACTGTAAGGAGATAAGTCGAACATCGTATGAATTAATTGTTGCATTCGTGTATGTATCTATTAATATGATTAAAGTAGTCAATTAACATTTGTCATAATCAACCAAAACCACTTGGAGCTATACATCCTCTCTTTGTACCATGTCGACAGCATACTATATTTAATTTCAGTTTATTCAACCATAAAAAATAGGTAGTACAAAAATATTACATTACAAATTACAAACCAAACATACAATATGTTATGGTTCGGACTATTAAAAAGCAAAGCTTGTAAGTAAATAGCCCAGTAATATACATGTAAACAGTTAAAATGCACAATTTGAAGTATAAAACACGACAAGCACACACAAGTAATATCACTCACAGTCACACACATGCACACAAGTGGAATATTTGCAATGATGTATCTACACCTATGTTTATAATATTGTATAAACAATATAAGTACATGATAACGTAATACAATTAATAATACAAATAATTTCAATGTATATAACAAAATTCATTTAAATAAAAAAAATACTTTCATAAATGTGGCATGTGATTCAAAAGGTACTCACGACAGAGTTGTTTAAATTTTTGTAATTGTAGTATAGATTCTTTCAGCATATTCCATTCCTTAACCCCAATATAACTTAGAGAGTTTAGAGAGGAAGTTAATCGAACTTTTGGTTGATGAAAATGATTACGTTGTCGTGTACAGTACGAGTGAAAATTTGAGTTAACAAAAAACATATTGCAATATTTAGCTGGCAATGATCTAAATTGTACACTGTACATAAATATTAATGTATTAAAAGCAATTAATTCATAAATGGGTAGAATGTGCAACTGTCTAAAGGGAGGGGTGCTAGGACAAGACCATGCAGATTTAGAAATAATTCTTACTGCTTTCTTCTGGAGAATATATAATTTAGTGAGTTGAGTTTTATATGTATTTCCCCAAATATAATTACAGTAATTCAAATGTGGCATAACAATACTATTATATAAGATATATAAAACATTGTAAGGCAATGTGAATTTAAGTTTCATAAGTACACCAACACTTCTAGCAAGAGATTTACAGACTGAAGAAATATGACAATTCCAATCTAAATTTTCATTAATGATAACACCAAGGAACTTAAAATTCTCTAATCTGGATATTATCAGATTATCAATATATAATTCTACTAAGTGTGTGGGTAATCTATTCCTTGTTCTGAAAATAATATAATTGGTCTTTGTAAGCACCGGCGCCGATTCCATCAGAAAACACAATGCATTGGGGGGCGAGCATTGTCTGTGAACATCAGCAGTGTCATCAGCAAACAAGGAAAATCGTACCATTTTTGAAGAATTAACAATATCGTTTATATAAATAAGGAACAAATGAGGACCCAGAACAGATCCTTGGGGAACTCCGCAGGTATTGTATTGTATTGAAGATTTGACACCATTGGCCATCACAAATTGTTTTCTATCACTCAAATAATCTTGAAACCACTTTAAGGTTGTACCTCTTATACCATAATAATATAATTTATTTAAAAGAATGCGATGGTCAATGGTGTCAAATGCCCATACAATATTTGCCATTTTCTATTTCGTTTTGTATTTGATGCGTTAAATTTAGAATGGCTAGGGCAGTTGAATGATTTTTTCGGAAGCCAAATTGTTCATTATACTGCAAAAAATTATAAAGTCTTTTATGAATTATTTTTTCTAAAATCTTATCAAATATAGGGAGAATGGCAATTGGTATATAATTAGTAATATCATTTACATCATCCTTTTTATGAATTGGTACTATTTTGGCAATTTTTAATTTATTTGGGACAATACCTGTTTGTAATGATTTATTAAAAATACAACACAAAGGTTCAACATAATAATGAATAGTATTTTTAATAATATTTGAACAAATATTGTCAGGGCCAATTGATTTGGACGATTTTATATTTTTAGTTATTTCTATAATTTCATTTACTGTAGTTGGTCTCATAAAAAAAGAATTATATTCAACGTCATTTGGTAGAAAAAAATCAAATGAACTATTGACAATCGGATTGTTTCCTACCGTTTTTTTCCCCCAAAGAAATAAAATAAGAATTAAATTCATCAACAATACTTTTCATAGGGTTCAGCTTAGTATTATTGTGATACATTATAGATGGCAATTTATTGCGTCTCTTATTCCCGAGAATATCATTTATTTTCATCCACATTTTTTTAAATATCACCTTTCAATTTAGAAAATATTGCATAATAGTAATCGGCTTTTACAATCCGAAGTATATTAGTTAATTCATTTTTATACTTAAAGGACAATGAAATCCAGACAAATTATTGTATGCACTATAAGACAAATACATTTTAGCACAATCGGTCAAGAAATAAGAAAACTATGGCTCTTTGAAAAGAGCCATGTATTTCTTTGAGTGACTCAAATTGGCAACGCACTCTGGCAAAGTTGTGGACAACTCCCCATACATTTTGTACACAAAATTTCAGTTTTGTTCAATTTTCTCAAAATGTATGTTTACCCTTCGTTCGAGTTCAACATATATTTTGTAGAATGCTTTTATACATAACATATCATGAGTTGGGGGAATGGAAAAATGTGACTATGAAGAAAACTGTAAAAATGGGAACATTTGTGTACAAAACATATGGGGAGTTGTCCACACACTTATCAGAGTGCGTTGCCAATTTGAGTTCCCCATAGGAATAAATGGACATCTTCAAAGAGCCGTAGTTTTCTTGTTTCTTACCTGATTATGCTCTAACTTTCAGAGATTATTCCTCTTAATCTCTTCAAGACTATGAAAGCAAAATTTTGCTTAGGTTCCATTGCCCTTTAAGAAATCTATTTTTATTATTAGCACATGGTTTTTTCAAATAATTTTTATATAATGTATGTTTTTTTCTGAATCGATTTTAATAAACCACTTGTAATCCAGTGTTTTTTAAATTTACACTTATGCTGTGATTTTTGCTTGACTAGCGGGAAACATTCGTCATATATTAAAGAAAATTTCATCATAAAATGATCATAACACATATTAACATCAATATTATCATTTTCATACATTGTACTCAAAGTTACTTCTCTTAATTAATTTTTAAATTTAACAATATTTTCATCATTAATTAATCTACTATGAATATTCGTATTCTTTTGTAATGTTCTTCTACTTAACTTCTTAATACAATACATGGGAAAATGATCTGAAACATCAGCTATAATCAATCCAGTATTAAAAGTACTTCCTATCGAATTACAAAAAATGTTATCTATTAAAGTTGCCGTAGAGGGTGTAATTCTGGATGGCTTCGTTATCAACGGATATGAATCACAAGAAAACATGGATTCTACAAAATTACTTGACTGTTCATGAGTATCTCTATTTAATAAGTTTATGTTAAAGTCACCCATAACATACAGTACAAGTGTTTATTTGTTTGATTCAAATTTTCTAAATAGACATTAATTTTCTCAATAAAGACATCAATATTTGTGTTAGGGGCACGATATGTACAACCAATTACAACTAACTTCATATTTTTAGACGTTAACTCAATAAATAGCGAATCATATTCTTGTGTACTTACATATACATCAGAATGTATTATATAATAATATTTAGTATCAATATATAAGGCGACACCTCCACCTTTGTTATCTTTCCGATTTAAATAGACCAAATTATAACCATCAACATTATACAGTTCTGTTTTTGTATTTAAATTAAACCATGTTTCAGAGATACCAATTGCTGTAAATTTATGATTGAGTGATGTTAACATACAAATAAAATCATCGAAATTGTGTGGTAAACTTCTTGCATTTACATGAAGAAGTGAAAATGTGTCCTGTATATCTATGGTTGATTGAAATTCGTCAGTAAATATATATTTACATTTTTGTCTTTGTCTTATCTTTTGGCAGAGGTGTGCCGCAGCCAACTTCAAAACGGGGGTCTAAGGAGCGGAGCTGCATGCCTCTGTTTGCCAACTTTAAAAATTGGGATCTAAAGCCATGGTCTCATCCAACCCACGTAGGCGTAGCGAGGGTCCACGAACAAATGTTGGGGTGGCCCGAGCGCACTACTCAAGTAATTTTAATTCTAGGCGGCAGGTGCAAAAAATAGCTAGAATTGTTCAGTTAATGATACAAGCATGACACTTGGCACAATTATACTTGACCCTATACTAAATATGTTCAAATGAGGAGCCAATGGATACAGCATGTTTCTGAGCAATGGTTTGTGAGATAATATAATAACATCGGAGAGGGCAGTCATTTACCACATGCTTAACTGTATGGTCTGGATTCCCGCAGTCACATGCAGGACTATCTTTCATTTTCCATCGATGGAGATGATGGGCTGACCTTGCATGGAGTGTTCTTATCCTGTTCAGAGTCACCCATTGCTTTCTGGGGAGGTTGAAGCCTCCATTATTGTTCATTACGCTAACTATATTCTCTGGCAGACGGGTCCACACATTGACTGCAGCATGTATGAAGCTACTGCCAGTTGAGTGGGTTCTTGACTTGGGTTCCGATAGAGCATGGCTCGGCATTGACGCGCTGGCACGAATTGCTTTTCTAATGGTGTATTGTGTAGTACAGAAGACACACTGGCATTGCAGATTCCCCCCCCCCCCCCCAAATTAGAACGAAAGTAACTCTAGGTGGTCGATAATTTCTTTGTGCAGCTCCTAGATTGTTGAATAAGCTACCTGTGGATATTAGGAAATCTCAAACATTTGGTTTGGGTTGTCAGCTCGAACCATCTCCTTTTTCGTTGTCACATCACAAGTAAGAAAACCCTCGAAACGGACTGATTTCTCGGTGGTGACCCGTGAAATAATTGACCAATATTGTAGAATTGTAACTCAACTTATAATTTCAATACTTTTACTCATCTGTGGTGATATTCACTCAAATCCAGGACCTCTTCAAAACAAATTCACTGCATGCTTCACCAGTATCAGAGGACTTCGCACCAACTGGGACAGCTTTGAACAAAATCTTCAGGCGACCCGTCCTCGTATTTTCTTCGCATCTGAAACCTTCCTGAACAGCAAGATAAATGAAGATTTATTTGCAGTACCGGGTTACTCCTTCTTCAGACGTGACCAACCAGATGACTCATGCTGGGGCGGACTCATGGTCTACTACAGTGATGCATTTACCGCCACAAGTATGCCTGAATATGAGCAACAGCATGAAATGATCTGCCCGAAATTACAACTACCTGGACGTGTAGTATTCATGTTTTGTGTCTACAGACCTCCATCTGCTGATGACTCTGTATATGATGATATATCCGGCAGTATTGATACTATCCAAGAACTCTACCCTAGATCTGAAATTATTGTCCTCGGGGATATGAACGCTCATCACGAGGACTGGCTGGGAAGCAAGACAACTGATGTTCACGGTGAATGTGTACTCGAATTTGCCATACTCAACAACCTCCAGCAAATCGTTGATGATCCCACCAGGATTGGTACAGATGAAAACTGCTCCAAATTTGATCTCTTTCTTACTACTTCTCCAGACAACCATGTGGTATCTGTTAGTGCTCCTCTTGGTTCATCTGACCACTGCGTTGTAAACTCCATTGCCAATTACAGACTTCCATCACCCAGCAAACCGGGCAAGCGCAAAGTCTGGCTCTATGATAAAAACCGATTGGGATGGTTAACGATCATACCTGGCCAATGTAAACTGGACACCTCACTCAAAATGGCAAAGTGCTGATGATGCATGGTCCTGCGTTAAGGAAAACATCACCGAAGCCATGGATCTCTACATACATTCTAAGACCATTAAGCATCGCTACTCTTATAAGCCAGCTGGTTTACCGATGAATGCCATGCAGCACTTCAAAGTAAACATACATCCTATAAACAATGACAACAGGACCGATCAATGGCTACCTCGATATGGTACATGGACTCCAAATCAGAATGCCAGCATGTTATACGACGAACCCGCAGTCAATTCTCCCAACAACTAGAGCAGGAACTCAGACGTGCAGACAACAAGCAGTGGTGGAAACTTGTGAGATCTGTTACTGATAGCAACAAAACCTCTGCTGTTCCTCCCTTAATCAACAATGGACAAATCTTGAACGGAGCGAGAGACAAGGCTGAGCTTCTGAACAACACTTTTGCTGCCAATGTCCACATCGATGATAACGGCAAAAGTCCTCCTACGATGCCGCTGAACACCAACGAAGTACTCTCCGACCTGAAATTTTGGCCCAAGATTGTTCTTCGAAAACTCCGGACACTCGACACATACAAGACCAATGGTCTTGATGACATCTCCGCTAAGTAACTGTTCTAAAAAAACTGTGCTCCCGAACTTGCTCCTGTACTTTCTAAGCTGTTCCAGATCTCCCTTGACACCAAGTCTGTTCCTTTTGACTGGAAATCTACACATCTGCAAATCTGCAAATCTGATAGCTGTAAATCTGATAGCTGTACCAAAGAAGGGAAAGAAGCAAGACCCTTCTAACCACAGGCCGAAACCTTTACTGCCCATCATTTTCCAAAGTCATGGAAAGCCTGATTTGTGACCACATTCGGAAACATCAAGAAAGCACCAGCTTCTCTGCGATAGCCAGTACGGATTCATGAGAAGTTACCCAGGACAAGTCGCCTTTAGAACTCTCTTCCATCTACTGTATTTACCAGTGTCCCAAACATGGATGCATTTAAGTATGCAGTGAATTTGTACTTGTTAAACCATTTCTAAAGTGTAGTGAAGTGTTTAAGATCTTTTTTGTGTAAGATTAGATAATTTGTGATGTGCATTTAAGGCCGCTTTCTATCTTTTAAGATGGCATCATCAGGCCTAGAATGTGTTAAAAAAAAATAAACTTTAAAATAAAAGTAAAAACCTATTTGTTTTAAACATACATTTAATTTTGTATCTATGATTATGCTTTAAATGATATAGCATTGTGTAGTGGAATAGCATCTAGGAGCTATTGAAGCGCAGTAGAATATATAAATAAAGTTTCTGCGCTCTATAAATGATTTATTATTATTACACGACACGACAACATGGCGAACAACACAGGAAATCGATCCTGAGTGATCACTGTGTTGTCTGTGTATGTTGAGACCAGGGAGACCGACTGTCTGTGCAGTCTCGTGTTGTATGTTGTGTCGTTTTTATGTGTGTCGTGACGTGTTCTGCGTCAGGTCGTGTTGTGTTGTTCTGTGTGTCGGGATCATAGAGCTGTATACAACTCTATGGTCGGGACGTGTCATGTCATTTCATGTGCCGATCGTGATTTTGTGTTTCGTGTATAGTGTTGTGTGTCAGCCAGGTCGTGCCGTTTGTTGTGTCATGACATGGGGCGTGTCGGATTTTGCGTAATGACATTATGTATACCTGCAAAGATCCATATTTCGTTTTCATGGTCAGTTCCATCCAGGCGAGCCATATGGATGTATCCAAGGCCTTCTGAATGCGATGTCCAGAACAACCAGCCATTGACGTGGTCGTAGTCGAAGTAATTTACCCTGCCGACGTTGCTAAGGTTCAGCTGGACAAAGTTCCAGTCGTCAAGCGCTGTGGCGTAGATGGCTTCGTTCGATGGATCAGAAATAATCATGAACTCCGCTGCATACGTTTGAAAACAAAGATGGAAAATAAGAATTTGTTAGGTGTTGTTTGTTGAATAAATATCGTGTCACCTTTCATCTTACTAACTCAAAAATATTTCAAGGACTTGTATTTCTTTGGGAACAGATACCAGGGTTTAGAATCTTATCATAATTCAAATATAAAGGAAACTGACCACTCAGAAATATGTTAAATGAATGAAAATCGAATCGAAATCGGGAATCGAATCCAAGACCTACGGGTTGCTAGACCGGTGCTCAGCCATCGAGTCACAAAGAACCTTGAATGGCGGACGTTCCCATGAAACCCTTTTCATTACTTGTATCCAGGTAAGTTTGCTTTAAGTTTGAATTTGATCAATTGATTTTTAAAAATGCATAAATTTACGTGATCCCTCTCACTTTCATTACAAACGTTGATTGAATTATCATTGGGTTAGTGCCATGTCTATAAGGCTGTGTTCAAACGGTGCTTGCGATGGGTTGCGTAGTCCACTTTCTGGGCTGACTTCGAACTTTGCTGTACACATGCTATGTATCCGATGCGTCACGCACGACTACGAGCGACTGTAGATCGGACACGCACACAGTACATGCACACATTATTACACGCGCGTGCTTCTAGTTCGCTACTTGCTCGGGCGCGCAAATATTCACAGAAATACAATACTGTATAGAAATAAAAATTACGACAGGGCGCCCCAACGTCAGGTTGTCACACGGGCCGCTAGCTAGGTAGTGATGAAAGCGATAAATTCGACAAGAATCTTGTCTATGGGTTGCGATGAGCTGCAATGGGTCGATTGTGCATAAAAGGCGGATATTGTCAAGCTAAAGCATACCTCTTTTGTACATAACATTTTTACGGTAGCTCCATACTGCAGCCATACAAAATCAACCCTTCACAGCTTGACCGCACAGGCTTAGATAATGAGTGCAAAGGTTATTTGACCGAATCAAAATAATGTGTATTTTTCGCTCGCATTCCATTGTGACGTTTGGTTATTGTGGACATGATCTGCCCTTCATAACTTATATTGTCTTGTTGCATGCGGTTGCAGGTGATCGCAAGCATCGTGTGACCACATCCTATATAGATTCTTTAAAGTATATGAGCAATGAAAAGGGTTTCATGGGTACGCCCCCATTGAAGGGTCTTTGTGGCTCGATGGTTTAGCACTGGTCTGGCAAATCGGAGGTTTCGGGTTCGATTCCCAGCGAAGCCTATTTTTCTTTCTTCATTTTCATTAATTTTCTTTTTTATAACATAAATTCACGATAGATTTACACTTCATAATACTGTAACGTTGTATAATAAATATAACATTGTATAATCAATACAACATAAATATTTGTACAATATAATTATAATAAATGGTTGTGAAAATATAGTAATGGAAAATTAGTAATGGGGCAGTGACCATTCCGGCAATTTTGTCATGAATAAGCGGGCAAATTTTTGCGATTCTACCCTACCTATACATGAACATAGACAAAATAAATACACGGAAAATTTTAACTTACGTCCAAGTTGTCCGTATATATCGTATGAAGAATTGGCTACGATCAACTCGTTCGCGCTGGCCACTAAAAGGAACGTACAGAAGGGAAAAATAATGTAACGAGAACAAAACAATATCGGAAGGCATACTGAAGAGGGCTGACATTTTTATTCTTGGTCAGATTATTTAAAATGTAATAAGCATAATACAAGTATCAAGTATCTAAAAAGTGAAGGGAAAGTAGAATGTTATTAAAGTGAAACCAGTAAAGTGTCTAGCTCCACGAACATTACTTGGAGCTTCCACATTTCTCTTCTACTGTGTTGCTTGGCTTATGGTAAGAGAATAATAAAATAGGGTTAGATTTTTAAAAATGCCCCTTTAGTATGACGATATCTATCATTGATAATCATTCAGCTAAAGGCGTTAATGAACGATCATAAAACTCATACACGTTATACAGTAATTCGATGTAAAAGCTTACGCACATATGCGTTTTTTTAACCAGGAATTAATCAGTGTTCTTTTTTAATGAAACTTTCACACATCATTCGGACATACATGTATCTTACAATGATTTTGGTATAGGAGTGAAGTCTCAAATTTAATTTTGGGCAATATCTGACACTTTACAGGTGCACCTTTAATAAACCTCATTGATCATGCCATACACTTGCTTAGAATAAGCGCATGCGCATTACACCGGGCACATTTCCACATGCGCTGTGTGTGTGGGGGGGGGGGGGGGGGATTCGATCACCAGATATGAGAATGACCCGACCAATCATGTTTCCGATCCGGCAAAAAGTAGTGACATCTGGGGGTGTATTCTGAAGTTACAGTATTGCCCGGCACTATTTCATTTGAAATTAATTATAAGGTATTCAATTATGGACTTAGAAACACTCAACGTACAATCCAACTTCCAAAGCCCCAAACAATTTTTTGTAAAAAATAGTACTCAAAAGTATTCAATAACCATCCACAAAATGTAAGATTTGAAACCAGATTATCTTTGTTTATAAAAGTTATTGCTTTCCCACTTGACATGCTTGAACTGTAACCATGTGTTTTAATAGTTTGTATTAATGTTTTTAACCTTGATTTGAAAGGTAATAATTTGCATGAGATGATTTATATTTTTAATGCGATACCCAGGTTATGGAAAAGGGATTCGGATTTGATAAAATAGGTTGATGTCGATATTGTGATTTTCATTTTTATAAATTAGGGTTAAAGAAATTGGAAGATTTGAATGTAAGGACGATTTCTGATAATTGTATAGGAGTACTACAAAATATGTTGAGGTCGATATTCTGATTATCATTTTTATATATTAGGGTTAAAGAAATTGGAAGATTTGAATGTAAGGACGATTTCTGATAATTTTATAGGAGTACTACAACAAACTTTAAGGGATGGACAAAATGATTATAATTTAATGAATAATGAATACAATAATATAATTATTCATTAGACTAAGAGTTACTACATTCATTAGAAAAATACGAACATTTAAATTTAAATTACTGTATACCCTTCTGAGCGCCTTTATAGATTAGCTTTTGTTGGTAATAATGTATGTTCTTTTTGTAAACGGGAATAGAAAAGTAAACACATATGTTTTTATTTTATATAAACATATATTTATGTTTTGAGTTAAATGAAATAAGAGATTTAGAGTGGCAAGATATATGTGTTGTTTTAGTAACCAGAATCTGCATCATTACAGTGCAACATAATAGTTAAAACTTCACAATGCTCGAAAAGTATAGAAAATTACAAACGACTAAGTAAAAACCCGGTTATCATTTTTTTTTAAATAGCCGTTACATCTCAGAAAGGTGCTCTCTAAAAAATTATTGCTTTCAACCATTTTTCATACAAAATTGTGAATGTGATGTTTTGTTAAAATAATGATATGGAGGTATCATCAACAACTATTTAAACAACTTGTTTGAATGTGCGTGTGTGTGTAAAAGCATTTACGTTTGTTTTTGAAAAGTCAAGATATCGTCTGGCCGGACGATTATATTAATACAATATTTTGAAATCAAATTGTACAACTATGAGAGCAGTCGAAAGGGATCGATTCTCATTTCATATGATTTATTTGTTACTGGAACTTTCCAATGGAATTAAAACAAACCGTTTTTAGTGTCCTGGGGAATTTTGGGAAGAACTAATACTCAAGAGTACCTTTAAAAGGATAGTTGAGTATTGGTCAAACTTAACTTGAGTAACCAAAACCTGCACCATTACGGTACAAAATAATAGTTATAACTTCACGTGCTCGAAAAGTATACACAATTACAAACAACTAAGTAAAACCCTTTTTTTTTCTTCCTTTTTTTTTTTTTTCTTCAAAGATATTTATTTTCTCCATTGCTTTTTACAAACAATAACAAAATAACAATCAATAACAAAATCAGTACATACAATAATTTGCATGTTTACATAATTGCATATAATATGATCTTACATTCACATCTAAATAGTACAAATTAACTTTTACTATTTACATCAAATAAAGCATGAAACATGCATGCATGAAGAAAGCATACATAAAAAAGGGGAAAATAGGAGAGAACAAAACATTCTCCCCCCCCCCCCTCCAAAAAAAAAAAAAAAAACACACCTATACAAGCACTTACATACACACATACACACGCGTGCACAGACACCCACACACACATCCACATAAAACATGCCTACATCTTGTGAGAATCTACATCTTGTGATGTGTTATCATTTTAAAAATCCGTTACAACTCAAGAGGGCGCTTTCTAGTAAAATAATTGTTTTTAGCCATTTGTCACACAAAATTGTGCATTTAATGTTTTGTTAAAATAATGATTCAATAGAGATATCATCAACAACTTTTTAAAAACCTATTCAGATTTGTTCAAAATAGTCTTTAAGAATTAAAAAAAAAAGTAAAATAACTGAGCCATGGGTTTTGTTTATGTAAATGCATTGTCAAACACTGAAGTAAAATTATATACATACATGTGTACAATCGTGTACATTGCACCATCATGTCGAAATATAAACTTTACAACCGAAACAGACATTGCTACACCATGTTGACATTCAGCCTATACAACAACAAACACGTGTTGCACCATTATGTACATTACGTACCCTAACCCTAACCCTAACGTACCTAACCCTAACCCTAACCCTACGTACCATACAACCAAAAAGGAAATTGCGCCACCATGTTGACATTCATGCAGCCTATACAAACAAAACATCTCTTGCACCATTATGGTGCAATAAATTGCACAACATGTTTTGTGATAAGACACAATGTATACGTTGTAATTTCATTTACCTTCGTTGACAAACAATCTATGTCATGTGTTTGTTGTGGTCACAACACCGAAAAGATCGATAGATTTTGTGAATTAAAAAAATATGTTAATGGATATTTCAGCCGTTTCTGAACCGATTTTGTTCAAATACGATTGATTCTGTCATTAAATTTGTATCTTCTTTCAAATCTGACAGTCAGTTTTTCATTTTCTCACAAATAAATATTTTTTGTGAAGTGCCCCCCTATATCAACACTCAACTATCCCTTTAAGTATATTGTATTTATGTCACGATCAGGGGGATAGGTGAGTCTTTGGAGAAAAGATATAAATTTAGAGATGAAGAAAATAAAATAGCCATTAAAATGGGAAAATGGGAGCAGCTTAGTTTTAATCAATATTTATCTCTGTCCGACGTCAGCTTATCAAATTAAATTTTATTGTGTAGCCTCGTTTAATCACTTGTTGGTATATATTATTTTTCTTCTTTTTTAACAATCAAACATTTGACCGAATTTCCACTGAGTGAGTAGTGTTTGAAGCGTGTGCGTGCATGGTGTGGGTGTGTGTTGGAGGTGGGTGTGAGGGAGGAGCATGGTTTCGTTCCTGTTATTATCAAATTGATCTCCGGTTCGTTTTTGTCCTTTGCTTTAATAGAGTAGATCAAGTAAAATATAACTGAGCCATATATTTTGTTTATGTAAATGCATTGTCAACCACAGAAGTAAAATTATATACATACATGTCTACAATCGTATACATTGCACCATCATGTCGAAATATAAGCTTTACAACCAAAACAGACATTGCTACACTATGTTGACATTCAGCCTATACAACAACAAACAGGTGTTGCACCATTATGGTGCAATACATTACGTACCATACAACCAAAAAGTAAATTGCGCCACCATGTTGACATTCATGCAGCCTATACAAACAAAACATCTCTTGCACCATCATGGTGCAATAAATTGCACAACATGTTTTGTGATGAGAAACAATGTATGTTATGATTACATAACCTTTGTTGACAAACAATCTACCTATGTCATTTGTTTGTTATGGTCACAACACCGAACAGATCGATAATCATTACGTCATTATTATCGCTCTCCCCCAATACTGCCCTATCCCACTAAAGGTAGAGTATAAAAGCAAGCAATCAAACAAACAAGCAAACACACCCACAAGCAAACATACAAACCAGAGCCGTTATTAGACGTTCACGGCTCTGATACTATGGCGTGCGGATGGAGTCATAAGCCATCGATGGAAGAACGATCGATCCTTTTTAGTAGGACATACATCGAAGGGGTATTTCTCCATGCATTGGTGAGTGTGTTACTGTGTATAAACATGCAGTGATATGAGCAGTCATCGATCCCAAACATTTCATGTGTAATAGTTGTGTATCTCGTGTGTATCTAGAACGACATGTAATAATGTGGGCTAACACACTGGTAGAACAACCTTCGTTTCTTCTTTATTGCCCAATGAGAGAGCTCGATTTCTGGTTGGATACGGTCTGACGGCGGGGGTACTAGTCTAGGTTCTGGACCCTGTTTACACCTTTCCCCCATATACCTCGTAATACCACTCTGAACTGTGAAGCTGTAGGGACGGAGTCACAAGGTGTATAAGTTGCATACAGGTACAGAACCTAGACTAGTACTATCAAGGAGGTATTAGAAAGCCTTTCTAATACCTCCTTGGTACTACCATGGAAGTAGGAGTTGGTACTACACACAACTTGCATGTCTTCGATGAAGTAGTGTGCAGTACAAGAGACCTGGTATTGCAGAGTGGTTGGGGTGTTAAAGGGATCTAGTAACTTTGTTGACATGTGCAAAAAGTGATGAATGGTTGATGCAATGTATATTGTTGTTATCTTATATGTCCACATGGTATTGTGTGAAAATTTCAAGTCAAATGGACATTGCATGGCCAAGTAATGAGCGAAAATGCAAAGTTATATTCGGGTGATATTCACTAACTCACTGCACTCACTTTGTACACGATAAGAAAAACTCTCCCGGAGTTTTTCTTATCTGAATACTTCGATCGTACATATCTTTGTAACGAAAGGGAAATTTGAAAAACCGAAACCTGTCCCATGATTGTATTGTTAATACGAATACAACAAGGTATGAGGGAACCGCTAGAATTAAAATTTTATTTTGAGAATTTGGACAATGTTACTAAGTCCCTTTAAAAAGAGAAAGACGGTCGATTGAAAGAATACAAAACGCATAGATAGAGAGGGAGCGGGGCGAAGTGGAGGACAAGGGACAGGAGGAGTGACTACCATTATTAAAGGCACACATGTTTGCATGTATATTTTGACAAACTTTGATCGAGTAACAGCTCCCTATACTGTAAATCCATGTAACGCATTCCCAAAATACGACCCTGAGCACGCCACAGGGTGCCATACTAGACACCTGTTGCCATACTAGACACCTGTTTTAAGCGATGACATGTCGTTCATTCCCTACACATACTAGTAGAACTATCCATATGTACACAAATCTAAACCCGATTCCCACCCGCTCCTCACCCTCACATTATATATCTACCCCCCCCCCCCCCCCCTCTCTCTCTTTCCTTTTTTTCGCCGCGTCTCTCTGCAAAACCAGGGAATTAGAATAGCATACTTTACTGTGTCGTTCTATACACAGGACTTACACAAATAATGCATGTGAAATGTATGGGTTCGAAGGCTGCTCGTATTACTGCTGATACATACAACACGCACCATGTGTTACAAAATCTCTTCGAAGCGCACGTTGGTACGTGTTGTAGTACCACAACAGGTACCAACATGCGCTTCGAAGATATTTTGTAACTTACTTCGATCTATTTTTGGATCGAATATATATGGCACTGTAGGCCCGTTATATGATACACTTTTTGCACGTACGAACAAAGTTACTAGATCCCTTTAAAGCTTACTACTCATGTGATGGCGGTCTTCTCTATGTTTTTTTTAACCTTATCTATTATTATAGAATGTGTTGATAAATCCCTGCAATCTGATTGGTTGAGAGCAAAATTTGTGCAGACAATTAATTGTACTGGATGCATGAAAAGTCATGCGTCCGGTAAAAATTTCATGCGTCCGGTAAAAATTTCATGCGTCCCGTAAAAAATGTCATGCGTCCGGTAAAAAAATCATGCGTCCGGTAAAAAATTTCATGCGTCGGGTAAAAAATGTCAATGCGTCCGGTAAAATTATTTCATGCATCCGGTAATTTTTCTAATTTTTAATTTTTTGACTTTTTGGGGGGCGTAACAATGCCCATTCTATAAAACAGATGATGCGCAAGTTTATTTCGTGGGTCGGTGGAATTGTTTGCACGCGGTAACTATGGAAACTAGTCTAAACCCACTCGGCTTCGCCTCGTGGGTTTAACAGTTCCATAGTTACCTTGTGCAAACAATTCCTACCGACCCACTCATACCTGCGCATCATTTGTATACTGGACACTTTAAGTTCGTATGCATGCACTGTATTTTTATGAAATTATTACTTTTGGTATAACAATGAAGAAATATTTGTTACGTTTATGTAAATTATGATGTATTATTTGTTGGTTCAAAAGGAGATTATAAAAGCAAGCCAACAAACAAACACACAAGCAAACATATAAACAAACGATCTTGTCAAAGTTGTAAATGCGTTGTTTCGACTTACCACGAGTGGCCAGGAGAACCAGGCAGCATATGAAGATAATATGCATGGTTCTTGAAGATAGGTAGACGCAAATAAAGTAAGTCGACTTGATTAAAGTAACGACCTCAAAGTCAGTCTGCTCGCCCTGGAGGATACACAAAATCTAAAGTACTGTAGCTGGATAAAATCAGAGTTGGGTTGACATAAGATGACAACTTCCAGTCTCCCCTGATCTGTAACTCTAGTGGGTCTCTGCTTCGGAGTGACAGCGTTTGGAGGAGCTAGAACATATTTATACCAAATAACTAGGCCAGATGGTTGAACTGGTGTCAAAATCGAAACTAAATTTCGCGCGTTTCATTGTCAAGCCTGGGGGAATCTGGTGGGTCCTGTATATACATGTAACTTTGTGGGGATTGCACCATCTAGTTGTGTACAGGTTTCACTTGAGTGTTTCTTATTGTCGGAATAAGTTAAATAATCGATAGAGTTCTAAGCTTGCAGTCTGAACATATAGAAATAGCAAGACGTCCTCTTTTAATAATCGAAAAATTAAATCACCGAATTTCCTATATGATAAGTGGTCTCTCTCGATATTTTTGCCGAAAGTTGGTTGATAAAGTGCAAATCTTTCCGATAAAGAAACGAACAAAACAAAACTGGTATTATTCAAAAGGGGTTGTATCAATGATTAAAAATCCAGCCGATATGAAATCATTATTGTTGATACGATTTCAAACCATGACACCTTTTGTTTCACGGTTTGCATGAACATTGAGCTAAAACCCCGTGGTATAGCGTGCGATGTGAAGCATTGAGATAAGATGCACTGATTAAACGTTAGATAATGATGGTGACGATATATTGACAAGGATTCTTTCATTAATCAAATAACTATATCTTTGAAATTAAAAATATTCGCAAGATTACATTTATAACGGTGACTACGGCGGTGATAAGAAGAATGTGACACGAATGTTGCATATTTTTATGATAAATATCGAAATAAGAGACACAATCGCGCATGCGACATAACTATTGTATTTCTAATTTAAACGGTTATGATCATAATAAGAAAATGTTAAACAATGTTCTATTTTATTGTATGTTATGAATTAT
Organism: Echinarachnius parma; assembly: GCA_037951105.1. NCBI lineage: Eukaryota > Metazoa > Echinodermata > Echinoidea > Clypeasteroida > Echinarachniidae > Echinarachnius > Echinarachnius parma. The sequence continues at coordinate 20,335 of JBAMJV010013374.1, forward strand.
AATGAACCAGAGGCTTAGCTCCGGGGAGATATCATGGTGGTTAATTATTGTACGGTTTGCATCTCATAATTTGAGAAAACAACATAATTTTCTGATTATGAGTTTAACCTGGTCATTATCATTACTCATAGCATCATCATTACTTTCATCATTATCATTATAGTTCTTCAAACGCATGTCACTGCCTTGTCCGTGGCTCAATGTTATTTATAATTTTCATCACCATCATCATCATCGTCGTTGTCGTCGTCATCATCATCATGCATCGTGCATCGTTTATTGCGCTTGTCTTCAAGGGAAAGGGTGACGTTACTTGTTAGTTGTTTTTTATGTTAGCGTTCATTTAAAAATCAAAAGAGTTACAATTTATTGTAAAGTTGCAATGAATTGCTAGTCAGATCATGTGACATGCATACTTTTAACAAAGTCTGGAAAAGGTAAACAGGACGATCCTCTTTAAAAAGGTCATCGCCTCTAATCTGTCAAAATTTGATATGATCATGATGATTGAAAAAGAGAACGTCTGTCATGCATTTATTAATTTCATCAATTAAAGGCCATGGACGCTACTATAGGGTCCATTGCCAGGGGATACCGAATTATTTGATATTATATGAACATCAAAATATAAACAGGTGAATTGCTATGGGTGCATTTACACTTATTACATACATATTATGGTATAAAATGTCGGCATTCTTTTTTATAGGCCAAATCTCTTTTGTCAGAGATAATGCGGGGGAGGGGAAATTGTTTACTTTGACTGTTCGCAACAACACATCCCTCTGTCATGAAGGAAGAAGATGCCGGGTATTCATCAAAAGAATTTTTCTATACCCCAACAATTACAATAATACAGATAAATCTTAGTAAAGAAAAATACTGATTTATCATGCATGGAAAGATAAATAAACAGGTGAATTGATATGGGTGCAAATGATATGGGTTCGCAACAACACATCCTCCTTTCATGAATGCCGGGTATTCATCAAAAGGATTTTTCTATACCCCGAAAATTACAATAATACAGATAAATCTAAAGCAAAATACTGATTTATCATGGAAACAAATATATGTTTTGTTCAGTTGGCGTATTGTTACGTATAGCCATTGACATAAGATTACGATGTGTGTTGCAATGGATGCTTCCATAGTCAACTTTTTATTTCAGTATATGTTTTGGGAGGAATTTAAGTATTTTCTTCCGTCGTTCCAGTGTGTAAGCATACCCGTTGATTAGTATGTAGTACTACCTCAATGTCAATGACAATCGAATTAATCGAGTTTAATCAAATTCCAACGAAATTCCCTTCAGTAATGTACTCATGTTGCCATAGCAAAGTTTCGGTGAACATGTTGGACGCATGGAAATGTGAATACAACCATTTTCTGGGCAAACGCCTTGATGGCAACAGGTTTTTTAATTCGTCATAAGTTTGTAGCTTACTGAAAATACAAAGTGTGCGATGTTTACAAAAACGAGACCGAGAACGATCGTGTCAGAGGCCGAGGCCACTTGTTGAGTCGTGTATGAGCGCCCGGGGGGGGGGGGGGGGGGGGGGGGGGATTTGCGGGAGGCCGATTTGCGGGAGGCCGATTTAACATGTTGAATCGGCTCTGACCAAGGAGTTACCATCGATGGAGTCACAACCGTCACTAATCTCTGTCTTTATTCTAAAGGCGAACAAAAGGAGAAGTGGGGCTTTGCGGTTTATTTGAAGTTCGATCTTCGATGCCGCCGAGTGAAACCAACGACTTGCTAATTAATTCCTGACGATTTTTTAATTTCATGATAATTCAACGAATTTTCATTTATTTGTGACTATTGCATGATTAGTAGAGACTTGATGAACGCGTCGTCAAATAGAGATGTAATTGTAATAATTTCCTACATGAATTGAGAAAAAATCCAGATATATCTTGAATTAATATGATTCTTTGAAGCATTGTTTATCCACTTTCGATCATTTTCGACAAATTGACATCAACACAAAATAATCTTGAGATATCACTCTAATTGATAAGATACGTCGCAATAGTGCCAACTACGTTAATTTTCATCATGAATATTTCAATTTCCACACATTTTTTTATTTCGCGCGCATTTGCTATCTATAATAAAGAAGTACTCGAATTAGTTGAGTTCGGGTTTGCGAAAAGTTATTATAATAACAAAGCACACCTCTCTTTGAAATGTGCCAATGTATGTGATCAACCGAAACGTCTTTGTGTTTCCACCTGCAAGTTAAGTTCAGGTCCCATTCAAATGAGCACATTCACTGCATAGTTTACAGTGGCGGCATCGAACATCTAGTAAAGGATTTGAATCTGTTGTGACTCCATCTATATAATAGCTCTTTGCTCTGACTGAGCGAAACTGACTACAGTATTGCCTGACTGAAAATAAGTCGGATCGGGTCGAGTCGACTCTGTTTGCTCCTGGAATTAAATGACTTGGGCCCCGTTGCAGAAGTCAGAACATTTACGCGTTTCAACCAATCAGATTTGCGCATCTAGAACACGTGATCTGACTTACGATTAATAGACCGCTTCTGTAATGTATGCAAATATTATGCGTATGACGTAAGACTCTCTGTTGGCAAGCTTAACAATAGTAACTAGGTCCGGCAAGCTCCGGCAAACTTAGCTTGCCGGACCTAGTTACTATTGTTAAGCTTGCCAACAGAGAGTCTTACGTCATACGCATATTATTTGCATACATTACAGAAGCGGTCTATTGCAACTTACAATCGATTGTATCTCTTTCTGCAACGGGGCTCTTTCTTAATTTGGGAAGGGGGGGGGGGGGGGGTGGCTGCGTACCAACAATGATCCCAGTTCTTCTATATTGCACAAAAAATGATTAACGATATTTTAAAGCTATGTAAAGATATAAACATCATATCTGTAAATAATCAATTTTCACCCAAGACTATTACGCGTCTTTGGAATTTACTGAACTAGGTAGATTAATGATTTTTAGAAGAAAGAAATTGCCTCCAACTTGTTTTCTATTGTGGAAGTGTTCTTAATTTCAAACTACATTTTACATTATACTGCTTGTTCAGTTATTATGGTTATACCTTTCTTCATATTTGCGTAAAAGTGACTTAAATATATATAGAACATTTATATGGATTGTAATCACACAAATCCATATAAATATTTGTTTTTCTTGTGTTACCTACCGAATTGTGTGGTGAATATGTAGTGATAAAAGGGGTAGTACAGTTTTGGTAAGGCTGAACTTTAGTTACCAAAACCTGCACAATAACATTACAAACTAATAGTTGTAACTCCACCATGCTCATAATGTATAGAAAATTACAATCGACTATATAAAAAGCATGTTATCATTCAAAAAGTGCAATTAAAATACAAAAGAGCGCTCTCTAAAAAAGAATTGGCTTCAACCATTTTCATACAAAAGAATACATGTAATGTTTTGTTGAAACAATGATTAAATAGAGAGATCAACATCAACTATTTAAAAACCTCTTTTGACATCGAACAAAAAAGTGTAAGCATTTATTTTTTTTAATCATCGAATACATCTGGGCCCCATATTTATTCTTTTCGGATATATTTATGATATTTCAGCCGTTTCTGAACCGATTTTGATCAAATAAAGTTTATGCTGCCATTCAAATTGTATGCTCTTCCATATTTTACACTCAGTTTTTCATTATCTCACTAAAAAAATATAAATTTTGTGCAGCACCCTCTATACCAAAACTGAACTATCCCTTTAGTGTATATTTTGGTTTATTTGTAATCACACTATTCCATAAAAATATAATAATATTTTACTTGTGAATATACCTACCGACTCTTGTAGTTTATAATGTAGTGATTTTTTAATTATTATTTTCATATCAAATCGATACTGATCACGAAATAAAGCTCTCATGAAATCAATCAATTTTGGGATAATTAGTAAATATCTAATTGTCCTGGGAACGTCCCTTTTAATTCGCCAAAATGTGACGTCATCTAAAGAACGGACTAATGAACTAAATTCTGTAGATGACGCGTCATGACGTAAGACAATGAATTGTCAATCACATGTCAATCACGCTTCCGATTCCGGACCTTAAATGTGGGTGGGGCGTAAACTGGCTGCTAAATGAAATTTGGCATAAAAAAATTAGTCTTAAATAACTATTGTGTTTATTTTCATGGATTTTTTTTCGGCAGACCAATTTTACAAGTCATCAACTATGGAATAAGTGCCAAAGTGCGTTGTATTCTTTAGGTCCTTTAAATCAAGCTCCACTCTTACTCGATTTAAAGCTCTATGCAAACGCTATGCATTCAATAACATGTCATCCATGCCTGACTAGATCTCTTTCGATCCTCTTCTCTCTCTCACCTTTCCTATCCTGTGTGAATGTGTGTATGAGTGTGATGTATCTGTGTCTAGTAAATCACTGCTATTCATAAACTTATAATTTTGTATATAATATATATTTGTTTTTGTTATCACTTATTCGTAATGTGTAATTGTATAATTTTCTGTAATCATGGTAATGGGGCCTCACATACAAGCACATTCTGCTTCTCCTAGGTCTCGGCTATTATTTATAAAATGTAAATTTGATTGTTGATTTTGTATTGTTTTATTTTGCCGAATAAACTGAATCTGAATGTGAAACTACATCGTCTATTTTTTTTTTTAAATGGCTTTTTTGACAAAAGAAATTTGAAAGACGAAAGTTTATTACCGTATACCATTCACCATAATATGCATACAATGCTGAACAAATATAATGTTTATGACTAAATGTATCTTACCTTAAAATATTTCAAAACATAGATATAAAGACAAAATAGAAAATCAGCTGCACTACGTTCAATTATCAAATTGATATTGAACTAAAAACTTTCATATATCACTCTGAGTATTAAATGCAAATCTATAATATTTCCCTTGTTTATTCACGCTAAGAAATTATGGTACTATTAGAGTTCGAAACTCTATCACAATAGCAGCACCTTTATCGGTGCGATTTTGCATCCATACTTGGGTATTGGTACACTAAGGGTGCATATATGCATAGGGTGCAGACCCCATTTTGGGGTGCAAAATTGCACCCTTAAAAGTGCTGTTATTGTAGCAGTGTTTCGCGCCCTTAAAAGGGTGCAACTTTGAAACTGTATTTCTTTGTTTGTAACCATTACTATGCACTAACAAAATAATGTGGCATAACTATACTCATATATAATTATGATCTGTATGGTTTTCCACCAATAAACATACTCTTATCTCGTACACCCTCGCTTATCCCAGTAAAATCGAAGCATTTCGAATTATAACTTGAATACATTGATTCCAAAATATCTTTAATGATGCTTCTAAATAAGTATACATTCATTATAACATTTTGACAAATCTATCGCAAAAAGATCATAAAGACTGCAGCATAATAACGAACCACTACCACCATACTTATATACAAGTATTGACATATTTATTATAAAAGAAAAATATAAGAACACATCACTATTTTGTTAAAGATAAAAATCACTAACGGAAGAAACTTTAAGACATGAAATGACAAACCATTACCTACATTTAAACACGATACGACAATTTACTTTTTGATACGGCTATATCTTACAGCTAACAACTATTGACAACGAAAAAATTATCTCGTTAGGTCGCGGAAGAAAAGAAAAATGTAAAAGTCGAAAGTAGCTTGTCTGCTTAATTAGTAAGCCCTATAGTAATACATTTTGTAAAGCCTCTTTGAAATTATTACCGGATGAACATTATAACAAGTACGAAAAAGGTGTTTACAAATCGCCCTGAATCATGTGAATAGAGGATTATGGCTACAGATTGTCTCGTAACAAATTTGTTGTCCATATAAAGCTTACTTACTTTAGAGCCAATATGATTTATGCAGCGGAGTACAGGAAAAGTGGAGCGATTGCCCCCATAGTCCCCATGGGGGTTACAGGAATCAAGAAATATCAACCATTTTAAAATCAACCCCCCCCCCCCCCCCCCCCCCCCCCCCATTGTCCGTATCTGGCTACTAGCCTTTATACAAGGCCTCGAGTCTGAGTATCAGACATGACTGTTGACAGAATGCAGCTCGAATAGGTAGAGATGCCACTGTTAGTTGCCTGGCGTTCCTGTCATTCAGATTATCGAGGCCCTGTAGAAAGGCTGCTTTCTGACTTAAAGGGATCTAGTAACTTTGTTGTCATGTGCAAAAAGTGATGAATGGTTGATAAAATGTATACTGATGTTATCTAATATGTCCACAGGGTAAATTTTATGTGAAAATGTCAAGTTAAATGGCTGTTATATGGCCGAGTAATGTGCGAAAATGCAAATTGATATTCACTAACTCATTGCACTGACTTTGTACATGGTTATGACTATCCAGTGGATAGTTTAACATCTGAACACTGAACTGGTAAATATCTTTTTAACGAAAGGGAAATTAGACCCCAAAAAACATGTCCCATGCTTCTATTGTAAATACGAATACAACGACGTATGAGGGAACTGTAGAATTTCAAATGGAGTTTGAGAATTTGAACAATGTTTAACTAGATCCCGTTAACCCTCAAGCAACTCCATCGGTTTGAGGGTTTTAAAATGGTTGTCTAAGCTTTTGCATGGACATCGTCCTTTGAAAGTTTTTTTCCAGCCATCTCGAGTCTCACGACGTCGCTTGACGACGATGATTCCGACGATGACGGCGACCAAGCATACGGCCATGAGCGAGGTGGTGGAGAGAGTCGCGTTCAACAGACGACGGTCGTAGGAGTCATCTGTTGGAATAAAAGTATACGGATATTTCGTTAAAATAAATTAACGATTCAGTTATGATTACAAAGTAGGTCATCCAGTAGCCTTTTGACAAGGCCTGTCTCGTCTGAGCTGAGTTGAATGCACGGTATAGTATGCATTATACAGGAACGACTGGACAGCGCGACTACCATACACAATCTCTTGGCGAGAGGGATCGCGCGTGACTTCACCACTCGCCGGATAGTCTCTATCACGCGTCCAGTCGTTCCTGATCATGCATGTAGCGCAGCCATTGCTTGCTTGAGACACGAAGCCTTGGTAAAAGGCTAGTCATCCAGTCACTTCATGCGTATAAACTTCCCTGTTGTATCCCATTGGTATTTTATTTGGTGGTGTAAACTTATACCAGTTTTCATTAAAGGTCTACAGACATTGAACCAACATTTGACAGTAGTACGATCGTTGCAACAAGAGGACGTTGAAATGATCGTTCACGGGGCCTATACTCGTTCCACGCCTCAGCTAAAAACACAAAAAGAACCATCAGAAAATCATCTGCCATGCCTTCGCGTTTCCCCACCATGACAACGGATCACGTGACAGTATGTAGTGGCGCGCTTGGTTGCTTCCCACTCTTTCCCGTGGACACCTGATGTTGCTGTCAGCTAGATTGTGAGTGAGCCATCGGATTGAAAGACCAACAAACAAACAAGCAAACAAACAAACAGACAAACATTCGAAACAAATGTCTAAATTTACATGCGCGTTCGCCCGGATCATGACGAAGGGACCACATGTCAGAGGGGCCATTAAACACTGCGCGCGCTGCGTCGCTTCCTCCTCTCTCCCGCAGTCACATGTTGCTGCTGGCAGGCTGCGAGTGAGCTATCGGATTGACAGACCAACAAACAAACAAACGAACAAAAAAACAGACAAAAAAGCAAACAAATGCTAAATTTACCTGCGCGTTCGCCCGTCATGACGAAGGGACCACGTGTCAGAAGGTGGGGGCCATTCACGGTGCGCGCGCTGCGTCGCTTCCTCCTCTCTCCAGTGGACACTTGTTGTCCTTGGCACGCTGCGTATGTATCGCCGGGCTGACAGACTAACACGTCGCAGTGGATGAACGTCTAAGTAAAGTAAGTGAATAAGTAAGTAAATAAATAAACAATATTATAAAAAGAACACAAATAAAGATACTGAGGCGTAAGCATGATTATCAAACAAATGCAAATATATAATAAAAACTTTTAGATATGAGTTTAACAATTTGCCTCGATCTGTACTTCATCTGCGATTAAATTTGTTGTGTTGTTGTTGCTCACTTTCAATTATATTACCGATTAGTTTCAACTATTTTTTAATTTACAAGACAAATATCTGAAGAGAGTTTGTTCATATTTACCAGATCAGCACCAGGAAATCGGAAAGCTTTCATCGAAAAGGCATCCAGGTTATCAACGTCAAAGATAGTGACATCACTGTCAGGAGCAGATGCTCTGATTTAAAATAATACAAAAAATGGAGAAATTACTATATAGTAACCGAGAAGGAAATGTCATCGATGTCATTAATGTGCAACAAGGTTTGATTTTATGATTAACAATATAAAAAGATTTGCCAGGCCAGTTTTCTCTAAAAATATTCTTCCGCAAACAACTCTTTAAAAGCTTAATATAGATATGGTTTGGCCACGCAAACAATTATGCAGGCTCTGTTATGCTTAAATTAAATAAATTGATTTTTGCTTGTGAATATAATGTTTCAACTGATTATCGGGATATTAAAGTATACATCACTCATCATCCAGAGGAATCTTTCAATGGTATTGGTAAATGATTGACTTGTCAAATGTCACTTTTGGAAAGGCGTATGTAGTTAGGGGTAGCCTATCCTTTTAAATCCCACAACTCAGTGTGTATCAGGGTTTCTTTTGCACTTGCTTTATCAGACATCATCCCCGTACGGTAGGACAAGAAACTAATCAATACTTTTAGTATAAACACGAAGTGTCAATGAATACAATAACAGTATACTATCCATATGAGATTGTGCTTTAAAATGTCTCAAAGTGTTTGCAAGAATACGCGCGATTCACGTATGGTCACGTGACGTTACCACGCATCTATATCCAATGCCTCAGTCCCTTTAACTTAGGGTGCGTCGTTTAAAGCACACCTCCATGTCGATAGTGAAAACTCTGCATGATACATTTACTGAATGAACCACTTCTCACCATACATTATGGCACAAGCAGGGATGTAAGTGGAGCTAAAAAAAAAATCCAGAAACTGGGGGTCCAGGGGGCAGCAGGAAAATTTTGCAAATTTGCCTTTGAACTTTGCAGTTTTTAGTAACATGATGGATAGGTTTTGATGTAATTTGTAATTACGGACACGTTTGTCGATCAAAAAAAAATGTAATAAATAAATAAATAAATAAAAAAAAAAAAAAAAAAAAAAAAAAACAACAACGGAATTTTAGAAAAAAATCCGGATTTCCGTCCAAATCCGGAAAACTTACATCCCTGCACAAGAAAAGAATAAGAGATGATTCGAACCATGATAAGAACCAGTAGGTCACGTACACCGCTGATGGTCAGTATGGTCTCATTGAAATTATAAACCCTCAAACTCACCCAAACCCTAATCCTAGTGACGTTGCGTGACGTCACACAGTATGAATATGCATTATCGACCTGGAGTTGAGGTAGACGTAGACCTGGGCCCCGTTGCAGAAATAGATACAATCGATTGTAAGTCCGAAAATTTAAGCGTTTCAACCAATCAGATTTGCGCATCTAGAACACGTGATCAGACTTACGATTAATCGCAAATTACAATCGATTGTATCTCTTTCTGCAACGGGGCCCTGGAAGTGTGCTCCAAACGACGCACCCTTTAACTTAGGCTTACCCATTTTCGATGAGAAGCTTGACTGTTTCGTCGTCTGGGTCGGTAGAGGGCGTAGCCCAGCACTTGTCATTGCGGATGGAGAGAGCACGGTTGGACTCGACCCTGGTCCCGAAGTACAGCAAAGCTCCGACGTATGCCTGAAGGAAAAAAAAAACAATTGTTGCAATAATCTAGCTTGAACAACATACATGTTTTTATGATTTCTAAACAAATTATGGGAGGAAGATTTTATATGCCTATCAAATTAGCAAATTAATGTATGGTCGATTCAAATAAACTGTGGAAGTTTACTGAATAAGTGAGTATGATTCAATAATCTCGGCGAACTAACCACTCGAGAATAGACCAATTTTAAGTGGTGAACAGTTTCAGTATGCAAGGTAATTGTATTGACCTCTGACCTTTGACCTCTGACAATTTAACTGTTATATTTAATTGTACAACAATTGTTACTATATCTGAACTTGAAAATATACTGACCTCGACGGGAGAGTCTGAATTGATAATATCTTGGAACAGATCGGTCAAGTACTGGTCGATTTCGATGCTGAAGGTTCCGTATACGTGGCTCGTGATGGTGACCTTTGACCTGGGTCTGAAGGCCGCCCCCAATTGCGTGTATCTGGGTAGGCTGCATTCGATGATGATCTCCGGGAACATGGAGCGGGTATCCTCGATGATGTTGGAGAACAAAACGCCCTCGCTATCCGACTTTGGACATGAAGAGAAAGCACGTGTAATGCAGTGTTTTACAAACAAAACATGAATTTAGTAATGGGTAGTGTTGCTATAAAAGGGGGTGGGAAATAAAGGCAATCACCCAATACCCCAGCCCCTTCCCTTGCGGAAATTTGCTACATGTCATGGGAATAAACATGATTAAATGGATTCATAAAACTTATTAATTTCAATACGAAAGTGTTGTTTTTAATTATTACCATGCACGTCGGTCGTGCTAAAAGCCCCCAAAGACTGCAGAAAG
>JBAMJV010013375.1:0-30902 GCA_037951105.1 Echinarachnius parma
CCCTGTATACACGCACGCAGCCACGCACACTCACGTACGTAGACACACCCTCACACACATACATACATGGCTACATGCTGACACGATGATAAATATACAGCAGTTTAATATTCAAATGGAACAATGTTTTCATTCTAAAACATAACTGCATTAACAAATGAGTATGAACACCTATAGCCTGGAGAAAATTTAAAATAAAAGATTGATTACTGCCAATACATTGGGACTCCTTGAATGAACTTGAATGAACAGCCCAGGCCAACAAAAGATGAATAACATATTACAAACGATCATTACAAAAGAGGGCGCGACTTGTATGAACAAATATATAACTTCTGGTATGGTAGGACTAGTATTTTTTATTCACCTGTATACAATATATTTTCATACAACACACATCAATCAACATGTTTACTGTACGACTTTTTCGATCTTCCAAATACTCGGAATGTGGACGAATATGCCTGTTGACCAGGCTACAAATGTTGACAATTATGTCAGTATTTTACCTTATGTTTTATTATACATGGATCCAACCCAACGACGGTTTCAAAACATTTAAATACTCATTTTGCATTATTTGAAAACAAACATTATATTTGTACAAGCTTCATTCCTATTTGGTTATATTTCATTATGATATCTTTGATTTAAATCGGAAAAGAATATTTGATTTACTGACATGATATAACTATGTTGATTCATAATGAACATATTATTATACATGTTTCTATATTCTTCATGCCAGATTATTAATCAGTAGTAAGTAATACATGCACATACTATAAATGTGACCTTACACCACAAAACGACCAATAAGTCGGGAAAACTGATTTTGCTGCTTTTCATAAAACATTAAAGAAGAAGTCATTACCTTCAAAATGGTATATCATGCGTCGTATTTGGACCAAGCAAACCCTCTCAAAATGAACACCAAAGATTTGAAATATGGCTGAAGCACTTTTAAAATAAGGGAGAAACGGGCCATTTAAAAGATCAGTTTCCATTAGAGCGCTGTAATAAGATCACATTCATTAGATGAAAAAGTAATATTTTAACATGATTTCCGATGCTCAAAATGTTACAGAAGCTAGATTAAGACATGCTTATTCAGGAAATACAAAAATCCTATATCTCCAATTTTGAAAAAAATGTGACTATTTTAGCTAATAAGAGAGAAACTACCACAGCGACATAACGGTCGTTTTGTGGTGTAAGGTCACAAATAAGACAACCATGGTGATAATCAAACAGCTCACGTGAAGTAAAACATATACACAAGTGTAATTAATATATTCCATATCAGTAGTAATACAAGTATACAATTATTTGCGATAACATGTCAAACAGCATTGTAATATTCTGTTGACATCATGTTAATACTTCACTAAGATATGTTTTTTTTATTTTAACAAAATGGTATTATAGCTTATATTTAACGATGCCCTTGCTTTGATTCTGTATGAGAATAAAACAACTACGTAGCAACCCATGATTTAAACACACTTAAGAACTAGTTCCCTTTGAACATACACATTTGCGTCAATCAAACATTTATTATAATCGAAGTGTTATGTTCATGCATGATTACTATTCCCTGACTTTGATATTTCTAACACATCACATTACTGTAAATATGAATAAGCTTTTCGTAATTTTTCGTCTGTTATAAACTATCGTTTCTAGACATAAAACCTAATATAAATACATTTGTACATAGACAGACAGGTTCAAGTGTGCATATCATATGTAATCTTTTTCACCAAGCATATAAGGGAAACATTGAGTTGATGATGCATAAATACTCGTTTTCGGCAGTTAATTTCATCAAGTTGACATATTGCAGTACAATGTTGTTCTCAGAAAAGATTGTACACACGACTTTAAATAGTTTGGTACATGCATTAAGGAATCGATATGTGTATACTCTCTAAATCAGTTCACCAAACAACATGCTGTATATAATGTAATTTGCATTTGATTTATCAATACACACATACAATAACATAAATTGTTTATGTTTTATAAAACAGGACTGTCCAAGTACATAACTAAACCCTGTATTGTAATAAAACTGTCCATTACTACAAAAAAGGAATCAATAACACATCAAGTGTTGTGCAATATATTATATATATGCTACGAACTATGAACACATCGATTACAATTATAATTCGTGGTACTTAAAACAAATGAGAGGAAGTAGGAGACCACTGCAAGATATCATTGCTCAACAAATGTATCAATATTTCAGAAAGAATAAAAAGCTTGAAGAAATTACTTGGTTTACATCAGGGTGATAGCATTTTATTAACATGAATTAACTGTCTTAAAAACTACACCTTCATTTATAAAGAAGCTTATAAGATGAGCTGATAAAATGATAGACATTTAGAGTGATACAGAACTACAAAAGTGATTGCTGATATTAACATTAAAGATTCGCCGGTTCATAATACATCATACCATTGAAATAATATTTATATTTTAGCGATACTGATAACGTAACATTGTTATGTGGAAATGCGGACTAGATTACATCATATGTAGATCGCGGACTTGTCCGATTATGCAAGTTAGGTAATGTCACATTCCGCACCGAGTCCAATTATGCAAATTAGTTTACAATACATGTTACACTTAGATTCGCGGACGGATAATGTGTTATACGCCGCCCACGCTTATGTTGTAATGCACACATGTTAGAATAGGGAAAGCTCGGAGAAGCATATTTGACACGGTCAAGGTCGGAGCGCTGTGCCTGTGTTCTGACTTCCCTAGTTTTCCGATGTACCTTTTGCCGAGGCGTGGCTTTGCAGCTAGTTTACAGTAAGTTTATAGAATAGATAATTGAGTTTAATCATGTATTAGAGTGAGTGATAATGCATTATTTGAGATGGATAAAGATGTTTGCTAGAGGTAATTACGATAATTAAAATGCCTGTTAATGATGTTGAACCGAAGTTTTGAGTAGGCATTCATTATATGATATTACGCTGTTTAAATTCATAATGTTTAATAGAGAGATGTGTGATAAATATGTTTATGCAACATTTTATGTCGACATATAATGATGAACGATGTATTGAGAGATTGCAAAAATGTTTAAAGAGTAATTGTTGCAATTTTATATTTCGCGCACATGTGAAGTAGATGTGTTAGTTGACGTTGAGGGCGCGAGATGTAAACAAACTAAAAAAGATGGCGGCGCCCACAGTTATCTCGTAGACGTGAGATGTTGTTAGCTTTTTACACTTTAGATGAACGGTATGAAGTATATGATTGATATTTTCCCGTGATGTTTATGTTAACCTTTTCCCCTTTAGAAGTAGACGATGTGGGAACTGAGATTTGTGTGATTTAGAGGGTCAATACTTTTATACTGTTTATTGTTACATTAACATTATTATAGGTGCTTGCTGAGCAGATAGATGGCTGCTTGATGGCTGCTTGAGCCGTAGTTGTGCACTGCAGTGGGTCTGCATAGACCTTGGGTACGTTTATATAAATGATGGCATTTTGTTTAACAGACTTTGTGTAACCTTACTTAGTCTAATATATTGCAGAGTGCATGATCATGTGTGTCAGAGATATTACAAGGTGTTGAACTATTGCAAGATGAATTATGTTTACCTTGAAATAATCTATATATGATCATGTTCTGCTTCTAAGAGACATTGATGCAGATCGTTTATTATAGAAGCATTATAGCATTATAGAAGCTTATTATAAATGCTTGCTGATGAATTTATTTCTTGTATGATAAAAATATGATGCATTAATTGCTAGATTTATATTAATGTTTGAGATCATGACACAGTTGATTTCATGTCAGGATTTAATTATGTCATTCAAGTAAATGATTATTGATTTTAGTGATTATAAAAGAGAATCGAGATGAAAACAGATTTGATTCGGAGATTAATTAGTAATTACTTTATATAATATTTAATCAAGAAGATAACAATATTTCTGTTCAGTAATTACTGTTGATTTATTTTCATCAAGGTTATATAATCATGTTTTTGTAAATACATTTGATTGAAATTCTATGACATGTTTTGTTTTCATTCTGCCAATTGCAGGGTTTTTTGTCTCGATCTGCGAGAATCTACATTTGAGAGATACAGTGGCCGAATAAATCAATAACCAGATGGCAACTAACAAACTGTCTCCTGCGTGTCTTTTTGGCCTCATCTAACGTACCACGACAGTTATAAAACTAAACATATCTAAGTGTCACGCATTAGTAATTTTGATAAATCAACTCAATAAGTATCGGCTGCAAAAACATGTGTATTATGAGTAAAGTGTCATACATACCATATATGTTAACGATTAAACAATTAACCAAAAGTTTTAGAACTACATTTTACGTTATCAATAGCGAAATATTATGATATTATTTATTATAAATATAATACAATATTTGACATGTTCCTCTACCCAGAAAATTGTCCATGCTCTCATTTCCTCTTGGCTAGATTTTGGTAATGTCCTGGTTTATCAGTTGCCCCAGTCCCAACTCACAACATTACACAAACTACAAATACAGCAGCCCGCATCGTTACACTCACAAGGAAATTCACTCACATCACCCCTGTACTACAAACACTTCATTGGCTACCAATCGATCAACGCATTAAATTTAAGATTACATTTAAACTTCCTTCTTGGTAGTCTTTGTGCTGTCTATATTTTATTTCTTTGAAGTTCTCCTTCTCTATAATTCTAATTTGGATGTCAAGCTGTTGTCCGGTGCTGACGGAGATGGTGTGCACCTCAACACGGAGGACCTGACAGAGAGGTACGGTTAATAAAGGGGAAGGAACTCCTAGCCTTTTGACTTACTGGATGTGATGATAGCATAACTCCTGTCATTTCTAGTCTCTTATTCCCTCATGAATATTCCTAATAATGAAAATAATCAATATTTGATGGACCACTGTCGTCTGCTTTCAATGCCCACAGGAGGCGGCCATTTCTTCAACTTCTCGCGGTGAAATGACGTGTCAGGCGGAGAACACAATAGCGGGTTACGATAATGCTATTGTGTTCTCCGCCTGGAACGTCATTTCACCGCGAGAAGTTGAAGAAATGGACGCCTCCTATGGGTATTGAAAGCAGACGACAGTGGTCCATAAAATATTGATTATTTTTGTAATCGGGAATATTTATGAGGAAATAAGTGACTAGCAATGATAGTAGTTGTGCTCTCATCACATCCAGTACGTCAAAAGGCTTGGGGTTCCTTCCCCTTTAACATTTCACTGTATAAATGGTTCTGCCTCTAGCTACAACACCTTTTTGATAAAACCTTACAATGCTATACGACCCCTCCAATCCTCTCAATTTGGCTTTCTCTCTATCCCACCAAGCAAACAATCATGGGGGGACAGGGCTTTTGCACATGCTGGTCCTTCACTCTGGAATGAGTTACCCAAACACATTAGAAATATTACGTTCTTAGAGTATTTTAAAACAAGTTTGAAAATACACCTCTTCCAAACTGCATTTCATTAATATCCAGTATATTCAGGATGTGTTTATAGGTTATGTTCCATAATTATGTTCAAATGTTCTTTGATTTTGTTTGTCCTTCTTGTTTGTGTGAAGAAGAGTTTACTGCGCCCTGAGCACCTTTAAAAGGGTGGAATTGGCGCATTACAAGACCTCTTTATTATTATTATTAATATTCATGTAACAATAAGTATACTAAATGAATATAACACCTTTGTGATAATTAATGCGAAAGATATAAATATACGATATACAAATGATTTGGTTTAAGGCACGTGAATATGAATATTGCACGCATTCGTTGTTGGCATAAATTATACGTAATGCATATTTCATCAACATTAAAGGGGTAGTACAGTTTTGGTAAGGCTGAACTTTAGTGACTAAAACCTGCACAGTAACATTACAAACTAATATTTATAACCCATCCATGCTCGAAAGCACAAAAATAATACAAACGACTAAGGAAAAAGCCCGTTATCATTAAAAAAGCGCCATTAAACACCACAGGGCGCTCTCTAATAAGGCATTGGTTTCAACCATTGTTCATACAAAATTATGCATGTGAAGTTTTCACACGATACCCAGTAGACATATAATATAACAACAATATAATAATGTATCAACCATTCATCACTTGTTGCACATGTCAACAAAGTTACTAGATCCCTTTAAATAAAGAGATCAACAACAACTATTTAAAAACCGCTTTTGAAAATTTTGAAAAAGTGTAAGCATTTTTTTTTTCACAAAATTATCGTATTTATTTGGGGCCCAAAGAAATACGATCGGATATATTTATTGATTATTCAGCCATTTTTCGATTTTAACCGAATATAGTTTAAAATTGCATGTTCTTTCAAATTCGACATATTACCTCACGACATAATTGTGTTGTGCAGCGCCCTCTCTACCAAAACTGAACTACCCCTTTAACTCTTGAAAACAATGTAACAACAAATAGAAGGACATGTTCTTACCGTGTCGAGCAATACTATTGCGTAGTTATAATCTCTTTTAACTATCAAATATTTGTATTCTACACATTTGAACAATGTCATCATAAGATATGATAACTAGGATCAACTTAGTAGCTAATACATGCTTAGTGTTTTGCGTACTGAGCAAATGGCATCCAAACATGGATCAAATTTAGACTAAGTAATAATTAGTATTAATATAGATCCTGGTCGACCGGGCCATTCATGAGAAAGACAACTTCCCAGAGATCATGGCAGTTTGAGTTGAATGGGAAAGGTTCATCATGTCAATGCGCATGCACACGACTTTGTAGAGCTGAGGTGGGGGTGTTCAGTGACCATACACCACAAAACGACCAATAAGCAGGAATAATGCTTGTGCTGATTTTTACATGACATTACAGTAAAAGTCAATACCTTTAAAATGCATACAAGTTGTCATATTGGATGTAAGCTTAACCTCTCTAATGGTGCGCAAATAATTTCGACGTCCATTCGAGAGGTATAATTTGATAATTTTGTTGCGATTTCTTTCGTTCAAAAATTCACAGGAGTTAGATTAAAATACCCTCATTCAGGGAATACCAAGACCCCGAATCTCATTATTTTAAATACTATACTACTATCTCAGCTTATATATCAGACAAACTATCACATTGATAATGGTCGTTTTTTGGTGTATGGTCACTACGATTTGACAGTATTTGACATACACTATTGTATGGGTGACAATCTGACCAGGGCCCCATTGCAGAAAGAGATACAACCGATTGTAAGTTACGATTGATCGTAAGTCAGAACATTTACGCATTTCAACCAATCAGATTTGCGCATATAGAACACGTGATCTGACTTACGATTAATTGCAACTTACAATCAATTGTATCTCTTTCTGCAACGGGGCTCAGTACTCAGAGGGCTAACAGAAGACGATCCCGAGTCCGGAAGATTATGGATATTTGGGTTGAATTGAGAAAGCTGGTCATGTCAGTGCAAATGCGCTCGACCTATGTTTAAATATACACCCTCGCTTCGCAGAGTTGAATGGGGGTTTCCAGATGAACGGGGATGGTGAACGTGTTGGCTATACAATACATGGCTGACAATCAGGCTGGTACTTAGCGGGATAACTGGAGAGAGGAGATCCCGAAGATCATTAACAGTTTCGGTAAAATGAGGAAGGTTCACCATGCGAGGGCGCTCGGCCTATGATACTAGCTAGCATCCTCATTTTTTTCGAATTTTAAAATTTGGACTTCATTTTCAGACAGAGCATAACAAATAATGTCCAAATACCGAAAGTCATAGGAATAGGTTTCGTATTGGCTGAGATATGCCCATCCGAATGATTTTTTTGTCAATAGGCAATCAGTGTTATAGTGCACTGGTTCATAAATTTATGAACCAGTGCACTATAACACTGATTGCCCATTGAAGTAAAATTCATTCGGATGGGCATATCTCGGCCAATACGTAACCTATACCTTTTATTTTCAGTATTTGGACATTATTTGTTATGCTCTTTCTGAAAATGAAGTCCAAATTTGAAAATTCTAAAAAAGTGTTTTTATGACGTCATGGCTTCTGTACTCTATTGTGTTTATTAGGTACAGAAACCCCTTATAAGTTCCACTAATCAGTGTAATATGAATCTGTCTATGTGTTACAATGAGTATTTGCCTTGTCCAATCAGAAAACAGTATTTTGATGACGTCAGAGAAATTTGAAAATGCTCCAACTGTGTTTCTTAGGTCCAGAAACCCGTTATAAGTTGCACTAATCAGTGTAATCTGAACCTGTATATGTGTTACAATGAATATTTGCCTTGTCCAATCAGAGAACAGTATTTTGATGACGTCACACGGATTTGAAAATACTCCCATCGAATTCTATGGGTCTGAACACCCTTAGTTCCTTTATTACTGGAACTTCATTAACCTTCTTCAATGAGTAATTAATTTTGGCACACTTTGAAACGGTTCTGGCCAACTGTGCGGTGAAGGGGGGGGGGGGGGGTGGGGGGGGGGGCGGGTAAACGACACGATTTGACTAATGTATAATTGTCTGATTGACAATAAGGCTGGTACTCGGATGCCTGGGGTATGACTAGAGAAGATTTAGACATCTGCGTTGAATGGAGAAAGCTCACCATGCTAGTGCAAGTGCGATCGACCTAAGTAGAGGTATTAGTAGGTCCACTTCCAGGATGTGTCGCAGAGTTGAAGTTGGGGTTTCCAGATGAGTATGGGATCGTAAACTCTTCACAAAAGAGAGGGTCCTGCAATGAAAATAGAGATATCAGGTTAGGAACAATGCACTAAATCTATCCTTGCAATGACTAGACGACATAAAACATACATAATATTTATTTTTTTTTTTTGGGGGGGGGGGAGGGGGGGGGGAGGGGGGTGACTTTGTTAGATATATATTTGTAAACAAAATTAATAATTACTTTTATTCCCAATCGTTCGGGCGAACTATTCTGATATCACGAATAATATGAACGATCGGATTATCCAAATTTGGAGTCATTTGACTACAAAATTATTGCAAACATTTTCCCGAATGCTTTTCAATTCAACCTGAACCCCTATAAATATTCGGGCTTGGTGCCCCGGTAAATACTACATTTAAGCGTGTGGGGGCCGGGGGCCGTAGCGGAGTGTACATTAAATATGGCACAATTACATTGATGTGTTACAGTTGCACAAGCACCATTTTGGGCACACGTTTGTTCAGACCAACTTAATGATATTAGGGTATTAGGGCAAATATTTAATTTTTACATCAGTGGCGTCCGGGAATACTAGCATTTATTTGGTGTTACATCAGCGCTTTTTGGGGAAAAGAGATTCCTTCGGACTAAATGTTAAGGTAAGAGCCCAGGTAAGGGGCCAGGGCGCCGTACTGGAGCCCCCATGCAAGGTAAACATAGGGTAAAATATTTGTATTTGCTGTCACACAAAGGCCATTCTGTGCACAAGGCACCTTATATGACCATCGAAATAGTATTGGGGTAGGAGCCAAGAGTACAATTATATACTGTATACTTAAGTGTGTGGGGTAGGGGTCATCTGCAGGACCCAGCAGCTCATTACCTCTTGGCACACTGCCCTCTCTTGGCGACATAATGAATAAACTGACTGTGATGGGGGAGACTTGACAGATGTGCGAAGTGGTCAAGCGCAGGTTGTGGGATCAATCTCCTTCCTCAGCGCGAAGTTTGATGCACTGACGAAAAGGGTGGAGGAGCTCCACACTGCTAACGTTTCGCTGAGAAAAGACAATGGAGAGCTGAAGAGCAGAGTGTCAGCACTCGAGACGCAGGTGAACATTTAGAAGCGTATGGGCGCCGGCAGAACATCGAGATCGCTGGCATCCCTGAAACCCAGCAGGAGGATGTCGGGGCAGTAGCCCTCCAAGTCTTGAAGCAGGTGGAGAGGGACATTGACGTCAGCGACATCGATGTCGCCCATCGACTGGGCCAGCCGGACCACATCCGGCAGGTCCATCAACGGCAACCAAGGACCCAGCCTCGCCCCATCATTGTCCGCTTTGTCACTCGCAGGGTGAGGGACAAGGTTTTCGCCCAGCGCAAGCTCCTCAAAGAGGTAAAAGTGAACCAACACGGTCTTGGCCTGATGGGAGATGGCAACATCTTCGTAAACGAGAACTTGCCGCCACAAAAGATCTCTTGTACAAGGCCAACAGGACGAGGAAGGAGAAGGGGTATAGGTTCCTGTGGACCTCGAACGGCAAGGTCCTTTTGAAGAAGTCTGCCGAAACACTGGCCATCGTCATCAATTCTGAGGCTGACCTTGACAAAATTAATTAAAACTCGCAAACAATACAATGCAGACAAAACTTCATGATCATGTTTGATAATACAGAGTCTGTATTATCATCATGCCAGTCTTTTAGTCTCAGTCCAGATGAATTAAATTCTATATTTAATGATTTTCGCCAAAAATCGTTAAGTTTTTCGCATATTAATATTCGATCCCTAAGTAAAAATTTTGATAATTTTAATATTTGTTATGATTCTGTGCTGAAGCATAAATTTAGTATTATTGGCCTTTCAGAAATTTGGCAACTACATGAGGATGCTAGATTTGGAATAAATGGTTATAATTTTGAGTATAAAAGTCGTGTAATTGGCAGGGGAGGAGGCGTTGCTGCGTATATTAAGTCTGAGTTAATATATGAGATAGTTGAAATGAATGTGTGCCATGCCGAGTCTATGTGGATTAACTTTCTGTGGATGACAAAATTGTTGTTGTAGGCATAATTTATAGGAAACCTAACACAGACTTGAAAGAATTTCAAGAAAGTTTGGTTGATACATTATATAAATTAAAGTTGGATAGACGTCATTGTGTTTTAATGGGTGAATTTAATATTGATTTGCTTAATATATCTCACAATGTAGTTGACGAATTTGTGACAAGATTACAATGCTTTGGTTTAGAACAGATTATTGTGTATTCAACTCGGAAAACTGAGTTTACAGAAACTTTGATAGATCACATTTATACAAATTATAGTGCTAGTAATATTTATGCAGGTATTTTATTAACAGATCTATCAGATCATTTCCCTATATGTGCTTTCTTTGAAAATTTGAGCTGTAGGAAAGTGTTAGGATGTTCAGTAAAAGTACGAGATTATCGACATGTTGATAAGGCTAAGTTTATTGTTGACCTTGCAGGTACATCCTGGCAAGAAGTATATAATTGTAGAGAGGATAATTGCATATGAAAGGTTTTTAAAAGTATTTGGAAATGTGTGTGATGAACATGCTCCATTTGTGGATAGGAAAAATAAAAAGAATGTGAGTAAACCTTGGATTACAAAGTCGATAATGAAATGTATAAAACGCAAACACAATCTTTACTCTAAGGTTTTAGAATCAAAATTCAATGATAATGCTTATACTAAGTATAAGAGGTATAGGAATTTGTTAACATCTGTTCTAAGAAATGCAAAGAAGTTATATTATGGTCATATGTTTAACAAGTATGAGGGTAATTCGAGTAAAACATGGAAAACTGTTAATGAATTGCTTGGTAAACAGGATCAGTCTAGAAAAGTAGTTGATAACTTGCAAGTTGAAGTAGACGGCACACTTCAGGATTATAAAGAGCCCCAGGAAATAGTCGATATTTTTAATGATTTCATTGTGTCGGTTGGGCCACGGTTGGCAGAAAAGATTGATGAGTTGCATTGTGAACATAGTTATAAGGATTACTTAGATGAACCTCTTAGACATTCTTTTTATTGGTCACTAATTACTCATGCTGAGGTGGAAAATGTAATTTTGAATTGCGATATGAAAAAGTCCTGTGGTAGTGATAATATCCCTGTTAATCTATTGAAAGAAGGTGTGTATTATGTGTCACAACCACTCTCACATATTTTTAATATGTCGTTTTAACTGGGTGTCTTCCCACGTTCTATGAAGATAGCCAGAGTTAGTCCGGTGTATAAAAAAGGTACAAGAATTGACCCAGGTAATTATAGGCCTATATCGGTCTTGCCTATTTTAAGTAAAGTTTTTGAGAAGTTTATAGTGAATATTCGTATAGGTACATTTTTGGGGAAATATGATTTATTGTATAAACATCAGTATGGATTTAGGGAAAATCATAGTACAAAGTTATCGTTGATTAGTTTAATAAATCAGTTAATTAAGTTTCAACATGAAGGTCGAGTTACTGTAGGTGTCTTTGTTGATTTTGCTAAACCATTTGATACAATAAATCATAATCTTAGGCAAGTTAGAAAATTATGGTGTTCGAGGAACTCAATTGAATTGGTTTCATGATTATTTGAGTGACCGTCGTCAGTTTTTGCATCATAATGGTTCAACTTATCCCATGTCTTTAATTAAATGTGGGGTGCCCCAGGGATCTGTTCTAGGTCCTACACTTTTTTTGATTTATATTAATGATTTACCTAGATCATCAGACTACTTTAATTTTCGACTCTTTGCTGATGACTCTAATATCTTTCATTCTTTTTTACCTAATCAAACAGATATTAATTTATTGGAAATAACTGATAACCTAAAACACATTGATCAGTGGTGTGATGCGAATAAGATTACTATTAACATAAAGAAAACTAATTTTATGATTGTTAAGCCAAAGAGAAAAGAGTGTCGTATGGTTGGAGTTGTACAAATTAAGAATGAGTTATTGAATGAAGTACAAGTATCTCTTTTTGTTGGAATATATATTGATCAGCATTTGAGTTGGAATGAACATATAACTAATTTATGCTCTGTACTTCGTAGGAAAGTTGGAATTTTGTATAGACTACGACACTTTGTTCCGAAACGAGTCCTTGTATTATTATATTATTCGTTTGTTCAGTCACATTTATCTTACGGCCTTGAAGTTTGGGGAAGTGCACCTTTGATGTTAATGAATAAGATATTGATATTACAAAAATGGCTTTGAGAGCAATTACTTTCAATAATAGAATGGCCTCATCATCTCCATTGTTTTATTTATTAGGTATATTGGATGTGTATAAACTGTATAAGTTGTTGGTAACAGTTTTTATTTTTAAGTTAACTCATGAACTCTTACCACACTCAGTGTTTGAATATTATACCTTTTTTGAAAACTCTTATAGTACAAGACAAAAGGATGGAAATATTTTGGTTAAGCCTAGGGTGAGAACAGAGCATGGACACAATTCAATCTAGTTTCAGGGATCAGATATTTGGAATAGTATCCCTTTAGAGATACGGAGACTTGATAGACTCAACCTTATTAAGATAAATGTAAACAAGTATTTATTTAGTCAATATGTCTTGTAGTGTTTTGTGAATTGCTACCAAACATAAAGCAATTTTTATTCTCTTGAACGGATTTTACATGTTTTATATAATCTTATAGTTTAGTAGTTATTAGTGTGTCCACTATTGTAAATACTTAGTGTAGAAAATAGTGTAGAATGTTATTTAATCTTGCTTGCCTTAGTCAAATGTAAGCATATCGTCTATTCATGTACATAGGGTCCTACGCCCCACTAGCAAAAGTTGCTATTTCTGTAGGGTCCTTTTACCAGTTTGTTTGTCAACATTTCTTATATTCATGTATGATTGTTATATTGTTATCTTATTGGTAATAAAGTTATTCATTCATTCATAATACCAACGCCCTCATATTAATTATAACATAAATATAGCATTGATAGTGTTAAAATACAAGCGCCAATTCTTGGCACAGTTATTCCTAAGGAACTACTGGAAATTTAAGGGCAGGAGCCCCCTGGCAAATATAAAGTATACTATACTTAGCCTACTTATTATAGTGTCTTATATTGGCTCAAGACAAAAAGGGCTGAAGCCTCGATAGATATGCATTGCAATATCACTAAATTATTAATTATTGCTTACCAGAGACATTAAACGTTGTGCGACTGAAGAGTCTGGTAGCGGTATCCCAGTGGGGTATATACGAGGGCTGATTATGCATTTCTACACATGGTATACTCTGTATCGTAACTCATGTCCCACTTTATGATATACAGTTAGTTATACTGTAATGTATTCGCCTTTCATGCATTTTATGTTCAAGCGCCCTCTGATGACGAGGAGCGCAATAAAGGCACTTGCCATTCTCGTACTGGAACAAGTGAGTCACGCGTCCTTTGTGCTCGTCACATAATCGACTAATTATCAATATCTTACATGATGTCAGAAGTAAAACATCGTGAAAATGGCTGGACTGAAGCCCCCGGGACCCTTATCTCTGCAAGGGAACATTGCCCAAAACTGGAAGGACTGGATGAGGGCATTTGAAATATATGAGACAGCGACGGAACTGGCGAGCAAGACAGAAGGAATACGATGTACCACGTTTTTACACGTGGCAGGGCCTGCCGCCCAGCAGATCCACGAAACCTTGCAATTCGCTCCGGCCGAGAGGGACAAAATCCAACCATTGAAGGAAAGATTTAAGGCATAATGTGAGCCGAAGAAGAACCTGACGGTTACCAGGTACATATTCAACACGAGAAACCAAAAGCAAGGGGAGACCTTTGCAAACTATGTCACAGACCTGAGGAGGTTGGCGAACGACTGCGAGTTCAGCACCATCGAACACTCGCTTCTGAAAGACAGAATTGTTTGCGGCATAATTGCGACCAGGGATTAAGGGAGAAACTACTCCAATCAAACGATTTGACACTTGAGAAATGCATCGACATCTGCGCCGTCACCGAGGCATCGGCAGAACATGTCAGACAGATCGCCCCGTTCAGCGCGACGACAAACGAAAACGTCGACATGATCCGACGGAACAGCCAGCAACAGCCCGCTAGACGAGGCCGAGACGAGGGCGTGATGAACGGCCCGCAGCCCCAGGCGACAGGGGACCCGTATGCTCGTCGTGCACATACGTGCACAAAACCAACACTTACCCTGCGAAGGACAAACAATGCCATGAATGCAAAGGATATGGCCTCTTCTCCAGGTCAAATGAATGCCCTGCCAACAGACAATGCGGAAAACAACAGCGGCGTGATCGACCCTACTATCAACGGGAGCCCATCGACCGACACGTCCGTGAAATAGAAGATGAGATGCGAGGGATGCCCTACACAACACTACCCGACGTCGGACGCGAGCGTGAGCGATGGTCGTCGTACCAACAGCCAGCCGACCCCGAGGCATTCTTCGTGGACACGCTCGTCGAAATCGATGGCCTGCACTCCACGACCGAATGGGGACAGACGGGTTCCATCAATGACGTGGACATTGACTTTAAACTAGACTCGGGTACTCAAATCAACATCATACCAGAAGCCATATTTCTGAAAGCTGGACTAACTCTAATGAACAGCAACGTAACGTTGCGGTCATATTCTGGACGCACAATCAGTCCAGTGGGGAAAACAAAGGGGATCATGCAAATAGGTAAGAGAGATTTTGAAGTTGTATTTCAAGTGGTGACTGGAAATGTAAAACCCAAACTGGGAAAAGAGACATGGGAATGGATAGGGTTACTTGTGAGAAATGGGGAGTATGATGTGAGTGCACGCGCAGCCCCCCGCACAGCCCAAGCACCGCGCTCTGGTGAAATTAGGAGCAATATCGCTCAGAAATCGCCAGCGAGCGATAATGTTATGCCCTACCCTAATGATACCCAAACAATGCAAGCGGGGAAAAGCATGACCCCACGCATCAGCGACACAGCCCAGAGTCCGTGGAATTACTGCGAAAGTAATACAGGATAATAGCGAGCTCTTTGATGGACTAGGGAGGCTACACGGTCACGAATATAGCATAGCGCTGAAGGAGAACGCGGAACCGAAACAAAATCAGCCCCGTACGATTCCTTATAAGCTTAGGGATAAAGTCAAAGCCGAACTAGAACGCATGGAAGGGTTAGGAGTCATAAAACCCGTAACTGAACCGACAGACTGGGTTAACTCAATGACTGTCGTCCGCAAACCTGACGGTGCTGTACGCATATGCCTTGATCCGCGTGACCTCAACGCAGCCATTCGGCCCGAGCACTTCCCCATGCGAACGTTCGAAGACATTGCGGCCCGCATGCCAAAAGCGAGATTTTTTTCTAAGTTCGACGCGACGAGCGGATACTGGCAGCTCCCATTGAGTGGCGAAAGCTCACGTTTGACCACCTTCAATACCCCCTTTGTGAGATACCGGTATTGCGTGCTGCCATTCGGCATCTCATCGGCGAGTGAACTTTGGCAAAGGGTGATGGAGGTAGAATTTGGGGATTTAGAGGGGGTCGAGACAGTCGTTGACGACATTCTCGTTTGGGGAGAGACTGCTGCTCAGTATGATTCTCGGTTGAACGCACTACTCGGGTGAACGCGTGTGAAAGCGTCTGGCTTGAAGCTGAATGCTAAAAAGTCTGTCATGCGTTATGACAGGGTGGAATACGTGGGCCATGTAATTCCCCACGAAGGGGTATCGCCAAGCCCATCTCGAGTGAGCAGCGTGCTGCAAATGCCATACCCAGCGAACAAGGCGGAGGTTCAAACATTTTTGGGAATTGTCACATACATGGCCAAATTCATTCCAAGTCTCTCTGAAATCACCGCCCCGCTGAGGCAATTAATGGAGAAGGGCATCGCATGGCACTTTGAGCAAAAGCATAGGGATGCAGTAGATGAGCTGAAACGTCTGCTCACATCACCGCCAGTGCTAAGACTATATGATGTGAACGCGCCTGTCGCAATGGCCACTGCTTTGGATTTAATACTCTTTGGATTTAATAATCAAAACCTCTCATAATATTATGAAATAAGACAATGGTCCCATTCATTGTTCAAAGGTTATAAGTTATACTTCAAATGATGTAAAGAATGGAAGGATTGGTTCATGAGCACCGGTCCATGGTCAGGGGACCGAGTCCCATGAACAACTGGACAACTCAAACATACATTTTATGGCCCAGTCACATCTGACCTGATTGAGTAAACGTATGCCAAACGAACAGCAAAATTGTCAATCCGTTCGTCTCCGTTCGTATACGTTTCTTGTTCGGTGAATAAGTTCCTTATACGGCGATGTCTGTTATATCCGTTTGAACTTGAAACGGACACCACCGAATACAGTCGTCCGCTGGGATACGTTTGTTGTACGCTGTGCATCTTTTTTTGTTCGTTATCCGTTAAGGCCTGTCACATCTGACCGGATTACGTAAACGTATGCCAAACGTATAGAAAATATGCGAAATAAAATCATTCGGTGACGAACGTAATCTCCATTGTTGCTCGAAGAACGGATATGAAACGGATTTAACGTACAAAAAAGCACGATTGCCAGACATCACCGTATGAGCAACGGACAACACCGTACGAGTAACTTACAAGAACCGGTCAAAACGAAAGTGGAACGTATAAGAAACTGACAAAACGTTCTTCGAACGTATTTATTAGCCCGGTCATATCTAACCGGATTGCGAAAACGTATGCCAAACGAACAGCAAAATTGTCAATCCGTTCGTCTCCGTTTCTCTCCGTTCGTATACGTTTCTTGTCCTTTTCTTGTTCGGTGTATACGTTCCTTGTACGGCGATGTCTGTTCTATCCGTTTGAAAGTTTTGTGCATGCACAAAACTTAAAACGGACACCACCAAATACAGTCGTCCGCTGGTCGTACGTTTGTTGTGCGCTGTGCATCCGTTTTGTTTGGAACTCGTACGTTTCTCGTCTTGTACTTGTCAGTTCGTATCCGTTGATGTCCGGTGGACCGGAAAACTAATGGCTCGGTCACATCTGACCGGATTGAGTAAACGTATGCCAGTCAGATGCCAGTATCCGGTCAGATGTGACCGAGCCATTAGTTTTCCGGTCCACCGGACATCAACGGATACGGACTGACAAGTACAGGACGAGAAACGTACGAGTTCCAAACAAAACGGATGCACAGCGCACAACAAACGTACGACCAGCGGACGACTGTATTTGGTGGTGTCCGTTTCAAGTTTTGTGCATGCACAAAACTTTCAAACGGATAGAACAGACATCGCCGTACAAGGAACGTATTCACCGAACAAGAAAAGGACAAGAAACGTTTACGAACGGAGAGAAACGGAGACGAACGGATTTTGCTGTTCGTTTGGCATACGTTTACGCAATCCGGTCAGGTATGACCGGGATAATAAATACGTTCGAAGAACGTTTTGTCATTTTGTTACGCGTTCCACTTTCGTTTTGACCGGTTCTTGTAAGTTACTCGTACGGTGTTGTCCGTTGCTCATACGGCATACGGTGATGTCTGGTAATCGTGCGTTTTTGTACGTTAAATCCGTTTCATATCCGTTCTTCGAGCAGCAATGGATATTACGTTCGTCACCGAATGATTTTATTTCGCATATTTTCTATACGTTTGGCATACGTTTACGCAATCCGGTCAGTTGTGACCAGGCCTTACTCGGTGCTGCCGCATTTATTTTATCATCTGTGTGTATCTGATCTTCACAAAATCACCGTTTATAAAGGCACATAAGTGTGTGTGTATCTGGAGGGGGGGGGGGGGGGTCGATATTGTTTCGGATACCTTTTTTTTATCCCTGCCACATTCTACAAACCTGGTCATTTTATATATCCTACATTGACATGAATTTGGAATAACGAAACGGATATATTAAATGGATCAACTTAGATTGTTGTATTAATTGTCTGTGTCGGCATGTTCTATAGATGATGCCTTTCATACGGTCAACAAACTGGCGTAACCTTATACATATCAGATATTACCTTAAACAGTTTATAAGCAATAATCTAAACCTAATTACCAAGTTTGTTTTCTAACCAACATGAACAATAAAACTAACATACATTGTATACAATGTTTGTTTTGTAACCACAATTAAATCTAGGAGCGAAATATAATCGTAATAATGAGGAGGCTTTTTGCAGGCAAAGCATGCGGCAGAACTTTGATTGCAGTGCATTTTAGATGTACAAAACGTAAAGGTTCTTAATCAACGTTTTAAATGTCACTCTTTGGCAAATCATTACACTCGCCAACAACTTAAACACAGTTGGAATCATTGTGGAGGGGCAGAGCGATATTCATAACTAATTTGGGGGCTCTTGCGGGACGCCATCACCACTTCACATTCGTATATATGATTTCTTAAAAGTGGCTCCTACCCACATCGTTACGTTGGTCATAACAAAGCCCCGTTTTTTACATAACACGATCCATTATAACAAAAAACTAATGTGATTTTACCTTGTGTTTCCCCCAAATATATGCGATTGTTGTTTGGTACGATCGTGTCCCCCCCCCCCCCCCCCCCCCCTCACAAACAATAGTGATTGTATAACAACGGATCAATGAGATTTAACTTTTTAATAAATGTGGGGGCTCTGGTACGACACCCCACACCCAGGGGGGGGGGGGGGGGGGGGGGGGGCTCATAAATGTCCCATTGTCGTTTAGTAGGTCAAAATGTAGACAGAAAAATTCCATCTCGGTCATGAGGAGTCATTTAATATAATGCCGTCATACTATCCCTCTCCATCACGAGATGGAACTCTAAGCTGTTCGTATTGTGTGGTAGCAAACCGGCTAAAAACCAGCCGGACACAATATATTGGCCACTCAGTAAATTCAGATGGCCATTTGTTTCACTACAAATCACAATTTCACCCTTAAATTTGCTAAAACATTAGTTGATAATGTGCTTATATGGTACTCTGTACTATTATTTAGCAGCCACATTAATGTGGCTGCTAAATAATAGTACAGAGTTTCATATACGTGCATTATCAACTAATTTAGCCAAATCAATTAAAGTAAAATTAATTAGTCAGATATTGGGAACTTACCTCCTAGATGTCGTAAATCCTTGTAGGCCGAGTGCAGGGCCAGTTAAAGGTAAAGGCCAGTTTTGGAAACGCCCCCCTCTCAAAAAAATGAAATGGAAGCTCTTATTACCAATAATGTGAAAGAATATAATTGTACTAATATAGGATTATCCAAATTTGGCCAAGAAACCACCTACTAATTGATATATTTGGTAAATTATCATATCTATCCCACCCGGGATAGATATCGCCAACGCGGAATCGCTCATACGCTACGTGTATTACGACCACGAGGTGTACACGAGGTGTCGCGCTATACGGGCTTGTCCCGAGCTTGTCGATATCTCCCCCAGCGGTAGCGGCGCTGACAGGTCTGAATGGCGTTGGATTTATGAATTTCACAGGCGGATATTGGATTTCTTCCGATATTTCTGTATTTAACGATGCTTAGGTTCGGATTTTACCACACAAGCCCCATTTCAATACATATTCAACAATATTGATCAATATAGATGTATTCGGCTACTTTCCCGAAACTGGACTTGGGCTTTAAGTGACCGCTCGTGCGTGATCCTTGATAACAAAAGGCATGGTACGCGTTATCGCAATGGCAGTCGTTGCTATCGCAATGGCAGTCGTTGCGCACACGCTCAACTCAATCTCAACACGCAAGAACATCAGTATTTCTCTGAAGTAGTGAGTGAATACAACGAACGAGGAGAAGGACTGATTTAACGGTCTAGTCAAAATGGTGCTTGTATAGACACGAATCCACATGATTTTACTTCTGCGGGGGGTCCAGGACGACGCCCTGCAGCAGCTCCCACTCAAATACAATATTAATATTTTTCCGGGGGCTCCTACCCTAATATTGTTTAATGGACCCTAAGAATCCCTGTGCCCGAAATGGCGCTTGTGTAATAACACTTTAATGCGGCATTATACCGTATATTTGATGCATATGCTCCGGTACGAAGCCCCCGGCACCACACGCTTGAATTAAATATTTGCCGGGGGCTCTAACTTTAAGTCGTTCAGTAGATCTACAGGACGCCCTGTACCCAAAACGGCGCTTGTATTCAGCAGGAAATGTATACAAGTTATTTGACGCTGAGCCACCTGACTAAATGCAGCGTGTATATGACTGATAGAGATGTATCATGTGTCAGTGCATGGTATTGGATCTTATCACATACAAATTCAGTCAAACCGTACGGCCATGCGTTTTTAAAGTGGGTTAATAATGATACTTGTGACATTTGATATACTTACTTTTGGTATAAACAAGAATTTTATTTTAAAGATATACTTGCTTTGAATAGAAGTGAAGAAATAAGTAAAGAAATGTTGTGGTTGAATACGCACATAAGATATAATGGTGAAATGTTGATCTTTAATAATTGGATCAAATCAGGTATATTATTTGTAGGGGATATATTAGATGAAAAATGGAATTATGCCAATGTCAGTTTTAAAAGAAAAATTACAATATTTGGACGGTGGACTGTTTTCAGAATATGGAAAGTGTTGTTTTGTTAAAAATAATTTATGGTCAATACATTTACGAAATAATGATGTAGATGCATTTAAAACATTTGTGTCCGACACAGTTAATGAGAATGGAAATAATTATAATTTTGAAAATACAAATATATCTCCTAAAATTAAATCAAGAGTTATTTACCAACAATTACGTTTAAATACAGTTGAAGTTTCAAGAGCCGTTAAATATTGGACAGAATTGATGATTTTGGATGATTTAGTTGATTGAAATCATATATGGGGGTTTAAACTTAAGCAAATACAAGATAATACATTGATTCAATTTAATTTTAATTTCTTGTATAATATTTTGATCACACCAGATAATTTGTACAAATGGAACATTAAGGAATGTAATGAATGTCCGTTTTGTTCTCAACTTGGTTCATTGATTCACATGTTCTTTTACTGTATAAGCATAATTCAGTTTTGGAGATATTTAGAAAATGTTTTAAAACAATATTTGTACGATAATAGTTTTGTTATAAATCCAAAAATTACTATTATAGGATATGATTTTAAGAAAACAAATTTGGTTGACTTGTCATTAAATTATGCGTTACTTTCAATATATAGATTAATAATTACTTATGAAAATGGAAGAAGAATTAAAGAAAATGATTTTATTCATACTTTTCGTTTGATTATAGAAAAACGATACCAAATTGAAAAGAATAAACAAAAACAACGCCTATTTGTAGATCTCCATGATTGGAATAGATTTATTAGTTATTTGTGAATGATATGTTATACTTGTTCTGTTTCTGATTATATACTGATTTGTGAAATTATTTTGAAATAAATAAGACCCGATGTGATTAAAAAAAATAAAATAATAATGATACTTGTTGGTTTGTTTTTGTTTACACTAATTTCAAATGACATGTATGGTGCACGCTTGCAAACTAAAGATACCTCCTTTTCCTTGACCAGTCGAAAAACCAGGGCCATAATATTATTATAATAACAATTAAAGTAAAACTGTAACCCAATTTCTTTCAAATAAAGCAGATGATATTGTACTGTGTGGAACGAACTTCAAACACTCACCCATTGCAAAATGTCCACCTTTATAGAGCCACGTTGCTTATGGATGCTCCTCAGTTGTGAGAGCAGTCTGCCATCGTGCTTAACATGACATTCATAGAACCTGCATTAATCATGGAGAGGCATACCGACTGATTGAGTATCTCGCATTGTAAATGTGTTTGTTCGATATGAAGGGAAACAATTTTTAAAAGAAGAACATATACATTGCGTTCATTTTATATATTACCTAATAGCATGTCACTGCTCTTTGTTTAGTTCGGAACAAAATAAAAACATAAACAATTAAATACCAACACATTCACCAAATTTGTGAAATATACAGAGAGTGGCCTGCACTAGAAACAATACAGTTGTCACAAATCTACTCACTCAATGCTCCTCATGGATTCAAGCGTCCTGCAAGTATCAATCAAACGGACAAGGTCCTCCTCATCTGGCTCCAGTATACTCAGCTCCATCTCCTGGAGTCTCGTAGTCCTGACTAGGATAGCCTCACATAGTCTTGCCATACTCGCTGCTGATACTGCGCGTTCGACATGCACACCCATACCCTGCAGCGTAATGTGCGTCAACTCTCCTCCTCCCCCACGCATGAGAGCATCCACTATCTCGTTGATGCCTCGGTCAATGTTAGTGAAGTTGATATTCATTATACTCAATCCAGATAGCGACTCGATCACGCCGCTGTAGTTATCATGGGTTAGAAACCAAGATCTGAGTTGCTGGACGGAAGGGAGACAAGGCAGGTTGAGAGGGAGGAGGAGAGTGGATGAGTTGATGGAAAGGCGTGTGAGGTTGCAGAAGGACTGGAGACAGGACCACAGCCTCAGTGACAGTTGTTCGTCTAGCTCGGTGTACACAATACGAATTGCATTGATCTAAAATACATGGACGGGAACACGAGAGGAGATTTATATTGTATGTATCAAATTTGCGTTATTTTATGTATGTATGTATTCTTTTGTTCACGGCCTTGCTGTGAAATTTGTCTATTTTCTTTTGCTAAAACATGCCTGGACCAAGAGTGCTGATGCTGGTTTTGTGCACGGTAAAGTACGTTATAGTACGCTAGGGTACGTTTTAGTACGTAAATAAGTACGTTAGACTACGTTAGACAACGTTCAACCACGTTTGACTACGTTATACTTCGGTTTAGTACGTTAGCATCACGGATGCCTTTAACGTACCGCTCTTTTGAACATGTTCAAAATTAAATCGAACATCACGGCTCCCCCGAGCTAATACCAAGTAAGCATCACGGACAACTACGATATGGTACGGATGCCGGTACGTTCAACTACGTTCAACTACGTTAGCCTCCACTACGTTCATCTACGTCCACTACCGTAAATGTGACCGGCCCTTTAGTAACATTGTCTAAATCCTCAACACGTACTTCGAACTTTAGTGGTTCTCTTATACATTATCATATTCATATTAGCAATAAAAGCACGGGACATGTTTCAGTTGAGCACCCTGTTACTATCGTCCATCATTCCAAGTACATCTGTCTGCTTTTCTCGAGTTAAACTACTGAAGGAAACTCCAGCAAAATAGTATTGCATTAGTTTGTGAAATAATTATATTGTGGTTTTCATATTATTTCCCGAATCATCGGGAAATTCATGTCTAACTAAAATCCCCAACTCAGCAGCAAAATTGAGCGTTAGTTCCTGGCATTTCTTAATGTCGTTCTCCGTGAAAACTAGCTTATGTGAATCACTAAGCAATGTGCTCAAAGTCTTTTCACCTATTTTAGGCACTGATTTCTTTATCTTTTGTATCATAATAGACTTTTCTTCTTTTGCTTGAGGGATGTTCATGTAACATCCATAAATCCAGACCCTATAATCACCGTCCTTTGATTATCATCTATCCATTTCACTTCCTCCTCTTAATTGACGACTTGGAACCAAACACTCTCATCACCTACCGACCCCTCGCTCCCACACATTCCTTGCCAAATTCACTATGCTGACCAATGATACTATTACTGTTATGCAATACCATATGTTGTATGTTTATGTCATCATGGACCACCAGAGTCCTACTCTTGTACCAAGCATTTGACTGAATAAAATACTAATCACTTATCCTCCCAACTATTGGCGTGACAGCATCATTTCTTAGTGTCTTCCCCCAAATATAAAATATAAAAATATTACAGTTCGCAATAGTATGCTCAACTAGGTAGTTAACCACACTTGTCATAATTTGTGTGGTTGCACATCGAAGACTAGTTAGTTTTTCACAGTATACACAGGACCATAGAAAAGAACGGGATGTTCATTAGGAAGGCGATGGTCCAATGTTGCATGTGCTTGTTGAATTCCTGTCCCTGGATTTTGTCTGGGAATAATCGAAATACATCTTCATCGGCATACCCCTCGATCTAAAAACGGAAAAGTTCTCAGAGAGCCAACTACTGCTAAAATCCTGTTTGTGATTACGGCGACTGGTGACGAGGACTCGAGATTTAGCAAATTGCTCAGCTCGTATCAGTTGAATTATACTGGATTCACGGGACAAAATACTCCCATTAAACTCGTCATAGCCATCTAGAATAATGACAAACCTGTATTCATTTGCCTCACTCAGAAGCTCGATGTCTTCTGGTCTGACATGTGGCACCTTTCTGAGAAGTTGTGATTTGATTGCCTTTCTGAGGGACATTTTTATGTCAAAATTCCAAGTTATGTCAAGAAGAGGGGACTCGGAAACCCCAAAGCCCAATCATTGCAAAGTTTGTCACACGCCGTGGTTTTTTCCCATACCTGCTCGTCCAACAAGCAGCATACGAGACGGACATGTGCCGTTGACCTCTGTTTTGAAAATACCATTGATCGAGTCTTCTACTGGTAACAGTTTTGGTTCACGTCCTCGACGCCCTTTAAATAAATTATAATCTCCTAAGCTGAGTTTACAAGTTGTATAAGCATTTTGCCATTCTTGTTAGTTTATAATGTATATATTATACTTAATTTTTGTATTGGTTTTTTATTAAGAACCTGTACATTATGTCGATATATAGTTTTTAATTTGTCTTCTTTTTGTATTTATCTTGCTCTATCTATAATTTATTTTATCTTGTTTGTATATTTGTATTCGTATTGAACTCTGTTTTTAAATGTATCTTATATCTTAGTCATGTTTTACCCATGTCATGATTGCATGTTGTTGTATAGCTATACAGGTCCCCTTGGGAGAGCAGTATAGTATGATGGGGGCATCGAACTTCGCGCAGTTAACTTTTAACACATCATTTCGACAATAAATATACTGATTTGTATAATGATTCTAAAACCAGTTTATTCAGAATATTCTGTCGTATAATAAACATGTTTTGCTTTTAAGATCACTCCATTTCAATTACTTATTTCGGCCTGTTTTTGAAACCCTTCCATTTTTATTGAAAAAAGGGGATCGAACTTCGCGCAGCAGTTTTCCCATTCATTTGTACGCGCATTTAAAAGGCCATTGTAGCTGTCTTCACTGTTATTTTTGAGGCATTTTCATGCACGCACAAAATACAGAGGGATCGAACTTCGCGCATTTGTATGCATGCGTAATGGTGTGGAGCTGTATGCAGCTGGCAAGTTAGCTGCTCTAAACTAACTGCGCCAAGTTGTGTGCCGCGCGAAGTTAGATGCCCTGACCATACTCGATTCTAAAAAGGCTATCCTGTTTGAATAAATTGGAAATAAATAAATAAATACAATGGATACAACTCAACGAAAGTTGAGGGCGTAAACTCATACGTGTTGCTTTGAGGAAGGTCAACTCGCATTATTTGTTGTGACCACTTGAAGGGCGCCCCTGTTGGCAGTACACATTTTCCGTATATTGTAGATTTGATACATAAACCAGAAGTCCGATTTTGTACAGATTGACACAAAATTGTTAATTTTGTTTGACAATTTATCAATTTGTGACATGTAAACAAAATGGATAATTCCAAATGAATTTTACTTAAAAGAAATTACATCGGCTTTCCCAAGTTATTACGCATTTTTTACGTTGGCCGTTGCCCGTGAATGATGCGTGAGTTGACTGGACCAGGCGCCGTGCGCACACCGTTGATTATAGTAGGACATGTCATGTATTTTGTATGTAAATAATGGATGCGGCCAAGTACGGAATTCTGAAGTACAGTGAGTAGGTAACTTTTCTTTACCGGCTTTGTCGGAGAGCTCCTGTCCTAGACCTAGAGAAAGCCATTTGTCTACATCGACAAATCTATCTTTTCCACGACCATGGCCTCTTTTAAATTTAATCGCAGTCTTTAGACTTTACTCTTTCGACTTAGTTTTACTCAAGTCAAGTGACAATTAAGTGTTGGCCATTCTAACTCTAAGACTAAGTCGACCAGTCTAGATAAGTCATAGACTATGAAATCTGACTAAGAGTAGGACAATTCGTCAATTAATTTTGCATTTTGTAATTATGAGTATGACCATTTCAGGGGCTCTTTTGGTATTTCGAGGGCTATATTTGAACTCTCAGTCTCTCTCAGTCTCTAGTCTCAGAACAGCAATTATTTTCACTAGTTTAGTCCTGTAATTTCACTACAGATATCATTATCATTATCAAGGACAAGGACAGGACTGGTGCTGTCAGTGTCAACAATACATTTTAAAATGTCAGTGAAATAAAATGTATAATTTTATCTCATGAATGTTATATTTTCTTTCATCTCATAGCAATATTTTGAGGATTTGGTTCAACACGGACTGGTGACTAATGACAGGTGGGTGAATACCAGGTGGTTCTTCCAGATAACTTATCTGCCGGTTCAAAGATTCTCTACTCGCTTTGCACAGCTATCCACAGCCACATCCACATGTATTCCTCCTACTACGTCTACGATTTAAACATCCCACTCATTTATGTGCAGGATTTTAATTTTGTTTTCTTTTTTTGTCAGTTGTTAGCTTTTTTTCTATAATTATTATTAAGTATTAATTTAAACAAGAGGAATTAATAAAAGGCCATTACAGTTATTCTTTTTATATTTGATGAAACCATTATGTTTATGTACAACCTTAATATTTGTTGTTTTATTTTCTCAGAGTTCAATTTTTTAGTGAA
Organism: Echinarachnius parma; assembly: GCA_037951105.1. Classification (NCBI taxonomy): domain Eukaryota; kingdom Metazoa; phylum Echinodermata; class Echinoidea; order Clypeasteroida; family Echinarachniidae; genus Echinarachnius; species Echinarachnius parma. The sequence goes on from JBAMJV010013375.1 coordinate 27,489, forward strand.
TGTATTTATTGGTTTGTGGCAATTAATGTTTTTAGTTGTTTCAAAAATTGAATTCAACTTTTTCATTGTGTTTAATTTAATTTTTCACCTCAATATTCAGTTTGTTGGCATGTTTTTGTATTTTTGGTTGATTACTTATATTACGCTATGTACTTTTTAAGGACAAGACAATTTAGTGGAAAATTTAAAAAGTGGTATGGAGATTGGAGAATATATTATTCCAAAATGAAAATCAACTGTCATGAATGGGTTAAAATTGCAATAGCTATAACCTAATATTCTTTCTCGGTTTGTGTTTTTTTTTTTGTATAACAGATCTTCGGACCAGGGGCATGACAGATCACCAAGGATGGTACTTGTCAGTGATCGCAAGCAATGGACAAGTCAGAGACTTTAAATACAACCTTACCATTTATGATTTTAATATGGTTAAATTAAAGAGGAATTGCAATATACGTCTATGATGGACTAGAGCAAAACGGATTCATTCATTCAGTGAAGTAAGTATTGACATAATCACAGTTATGTTAGTTTTATTAGTTTACAAATAATCATGCTGTGAGAGCTTTTCATATTTCATCAAGAGGGGATGATCCATGAATAATGTTTGTAATACTGCCAGCCTCTGTAACTTGGTAATACAGTTATGAAATCGCTTTATTACGAGCACCTCAGACCAAATTGAATGTACTGTGTTATTTCAGATATCTCATTGTATCAGGAAAAAATACAAAGAACCTGGACCTGTGAAATAGCTTCGCTATATCAGGTACTTCGTTATAATAGAGTTTGTTATACAAAGGTTCCACTGTAACAAATAAGAAACTATTACAAGGTATTCCTAATTCTTTTAAATCAAAACATATGGGAATTGAACATAAATAAATTGATGGAATGAAATCGAGCAAAGAAAATAGGCTTATGATTTTACCTGATACCTCTCAATTGTTTTACTGTGCATTGACCAGCACTGAGCTAGAATGCATTCAATAGTGGTACTTTCCTGAACCCTTCCAGCATGTGTATTGAGGGTGATTTGGAGCTTAGTGGTTAGAGACTTAGAGCATGACATCATGGTGAAGATCATGGTGAAGTTTGAACATGTACAGTAATGAAGGATTCAAATGATGCAATAATTTTTTGTTCAGAATCTAATATGTCTATAGTCTAACTCTCATGCTCATTTCTTTTCTATTCTGAATGTATAATTTCCTTGCCAAGTTCATACAAAAATATTTTTCTATGAACTTGGCAATGACTCCACAAATTATGATTGAATCACTTTGATTATTATGCTAAACGTGAATAAATGTAATATATAGTTTGTGAATATTGATCATAACTACAGTGGAACCTCTTTATAACGAGCTTTGTTATCATGAGTTACCTGATATAGAGAGGTAATTTTACAATTCCAAGTTCTATGTATTTTCTTGTTTTAAGCCCAAATACAACAATATATTTTATATAAAGTGCTAAATTCAATGGACACATCATGCTCGTTGTAACAAGGTTTCACTGCAGTACTGTACATCATGGTGAAACAACTGTTACAACATTTTTTATTTCAAGATCTAAATTTTAAATATAATTCCCCAAACATATTTTCTAAAGCCCTAACCTTTTCAGGATACCTTACAAATGTGAATCTTTTTTATATTATCTTGAAAGTTGAAACTACCCACGTAGCAAGCCAACGTTGGATCAACATTGGAATCTTGCAACTCGTTGGATGTTGAAATCTGGTTGGATGCCAACGTTAGTCCAATGTTAGAAACTAGAAACCCATATAAAACGTTGGACAAACTTGTTGGAACAACGATGGATCGATAATGGTCCATCGTTATTTGCCGTTGTACCAGCGTCATTTGGGCGTACGTACACATCGCTGGTCCAACGTTGCCAGTCAAGGTTGGAGCAACGTTGCGGGGGGAGGGGGGGGGGGGGGGAAATGGTTAGCATTGTTCCCACGAGTGACCAACGTTGGCTTGCTACCTGGGTATTTGCTGAAATATAGCTTTCAAAATCTATCTTTAAATCGATTACGATTACGATTACCCCCCGGACAATTACCCCGCCCCCCCCCCCCCCTCCCCCAAAGAAAAATACCCCCGGACAACTACCACCCGGAAATTTACCCCCTAGGACAATTACCCTCAAGACAATTACCCCCAGGACATTACCCCCAAGACAATATCCCCAAGACAACTACCCCACGGACAACTACCCCCAAGACAATAACCCCCCAGGACAACTACCCCCAAGACAACTACCCCCCAAGACAACTACCCCCAGACAAGTACCCCCAAGACAAATACCCCCCCAAGACAATTACCCCCCAACACAACAACCCCCCCCCCCCCCAAACAACTACCCCCCAAGACAATTACGCCCCGGACAACTACCCCAAGAAAATTACCCCAAAATACAACTACCCCCCAGACAACTACCCCCCCCCCCCCAGACAACTACCCCCCAAGACAATTACCCCCCGGATAACTACCCCCGAACAACTACCCCCAAGACAATTACCCCCATGACAACTACTCCCCAAGACAACTATCCCCCGGACAACTACCCCCGGACAACTACCCCCCAATACAACTACCCGCCAGACAGCCACCCCCAATTCAATTACCCCCCGGATGATTACCCTCCAGTCGATTACCCCCGAACGATTACCCCCCTCCCCCCCCCCCCCCCGTCAATTATGTGTGTGTTTGTGAATGAGCGAAATGCGCGTATGAGTGTATGTGCAAGGGGCATGTTCTTCTGTGTTCATGCAAATAATTAGCGTGTGTAATCAAACAATTAAGCTCTGACATACAAATTAGTGTAAAATGCTTCCGAGGGAGTTAGTGCCAAGAGTTTATGTTCAGTGCTGCCATTATAGTAGTACTTATCGGATAACTTGGATTATCAGTATTGATATTATAATGCATAATTCATATTATGATTATAATTATTAAGACAACTACCCCACGGACAACTACCCCCAAGACAATAACCCCCCAGGACAACTACCCCCCAAGACAACTACCCCCAAGACAACTACCCCCCAGACAAGTACCCCCAAGACAAATACCCCCCAAGACAATTACCCCCCCCCCCCCAATTCAACAACCCCCCCCCCCCCCCTCCCCCAAACAACTACCCCCCAAGACAATTACGCCCCGGACAACTACCCCCGAACAACTACCCCCAAGAAAATTACCCCAAAATACAACTACCCCCCCAGACAACTACCCCCCAAGACAATTACCCCCCGGATAACAATCCCCGAACAACTACCCCCCAAGACAATTACCCCCATGACAACTAGTCCCCAAGACAACTATCCCCCGGACAACTACCCCCGGACAACTACCCCCCAATACAACTACCCGCCAGACAGCCACCCCCAATTCAATTACC
>JBAMJV010013376.1:0-27640 GCA_037951105.1 Echinarachnius parma
GTTTCATTTGGGTTGCGGGAACTCACCTTTTGAAATGTGTTGGGCAGCGTAATTTCTCAAACGCACACCTCAAACGAAGTTTATTAAACCCTCATCTATAGATAGCACACCGTCACAGAAAATAAAATAATCTCGGTACATATGCGCTGAACGCAAATCAAATTGGAATATCATGTCCCCCCACATTTGAAAAAGGAGCAGATTGTCTCCCTCCCTTTGTCATTATGTATGTTTGGTTCCATACCTATATACTTCATATTACGTGAAATTTCTGTCTCAGGTTTGCACCAAATCGCACAATTTCACGCCCAAAAATACAAAAGCTCCCTACTGTGGGAGAGGGACACCCCCTCCCACACCCTCCCCCGCTCGGTCGCTTCGCTTCCTCGCAATGTCTCCCCTACACTTTTGAGAAATTGTTGACGCCCTTGCTTAGTTTCATGGGAGCCCAATGCCCTAGACTATATCGATGGCTCTATATACATGATCAGGTGGATCCATCTCATGCAAGGCTCAGTCTTTTCCTCGCTATGCCCTTTAAAAATACGTTATGAGTAGGTTCACTATTTTATACAATTTTAACACCCATGCTAGGAGCAAATGTCTGAAATCTAAAAGCTTCCGGGGGCTCCGCCCCCTGGACCCCCATTATTGTCCCCAAATGTGGGTGCCCCCCAAAGTCAGGTCTTCGAGCCATCAAGACACTTTCAATGAGCGCATAATAAAACTTCCGGGCATGCCAATGTGGGGCTTTTAGCTCTCTCAGTGGTCACTCTGGAAATTTTTTCAAATTTCGCCCCCCCAATCTCAAAAACGGATCGACACCCCTGCTCTGACACCTGTCTAACGGTCATCCTTGTGCAGGCTTTTATTGGCTCATTTTAGATACCCCCAACACATACACAAAATGAATGCATATCCAAGCACACCTATCTTCTCAACCAATCAAGCGATTAGCTGGGAAATAAATTGGCACATAATTTTTTCCCCTATGCACATGTACTTTAAATTATTGTATCTTTACCCACTAACTAAACTTCTCTTTTTTATCACTGGCGATGATTTCCCACGTTTCCTCAACGTAACAAACATATCAGTAAATAAAATACGATTTGATAGCCACGTTCAGTGGCGTAGCGTGGTCGGACTGATTGGGGGGGCACGCAAAATTATTGGGGGGGGGGGGGGCACACCTTATGTATTTTTTTTTTTCTTCAAAAAATGGCCCCTTATGTTTTCTATTGTTTTTTTCAAATTATTGGGGGGCACAGGCCCCCCGTGCCCCCCCCCCCCCCCCCTGTAGCTACGCCACTGGCCATGTTGTACACACAGATTTTAACTAATGCAGAGTGTCACCAGTGATAAAAACAGGAATATTATTTTATTATTGTTTCGATTGTGTATTATGTCTTACACTAATTATTATATGAAAAAACGAGTAAATTTCATTGTACCTTTCATATAAAAACATTTATTTATTAGTGTTTATGCATATTGTGACAAATAATAGTTTTCAATGAAGAGTGGATCGTGTTCTCATCCTTAATGTTGAAAATAGAATATGAAAGTGTATCGCATCACTGAACAGAATTGTAAACCAATGCTCACCTTGATAGAAGGTTTCAATACCTTTATAATTCGTTGTATATTTTGTTTCGAAAACTATTTAGTATTCAATATACAGTAATTCATGGAAAGATACTTAACCCTAATGAGGCCGGGGGGGGGGGGGATAATGGCCCCCCTCCGGAATGTTTCCGATTGCTCGGAAACGCGTACGGATGACGCCCCGCCGCTTGGTTACTTTTTTGTTTGAGTCTTTTAAAACAATTTGTTTGAAAATCGGACCTTTCGTTACGAAGTCACGTGACCTTTTGTCAATGCGTGTCAGCCTGAAAATCGCTAATTTTCGTGATACCATTGGTTAATTGGTCTTGTTTACCCTTCAGGTATTTGTTTTTGGGGTCAAAATAGTTGAATTAAAGTTAGAAATAAAAAATAAAACAACTGAAAACAATAAAATACATAATAAATTATTAAAACAATGGAAAACATAAGGAATAACCTAGCCCTTCCAAATTTATTTGTTGTATTAATATTCCAAATGGTCTAAAGAATATAATGTAGTGAAAACCAATGTTTAATTATGAAGAATATATGATTTATGGGTACAAATATGAATGTGTTATAACCTTCTCTGCAAAAATTTGCAAATTAATGTATTTAAATTTTTTTTGAAATTACCATAGCATTCTATATCACTTCACTTGACATGTGTGCAAATTTTCGCGGCGATCGGCCGCCTCGCAGCCGAGATCTTAGGGGGGGGGGGGGGGGGGGGGCGCCATACTGCCCCTTGGCCGTAGAAAGACCTCAAATAGCCCGGCCTTTTTAGAGTTCAAAGCTTTGAGGTTTATACCAACCAATTTTCGATTGTAAAGCGCCTTTCATACTTTTGTCAAAACACTTTTCAAAGCCGTCACTTCTAGTCAGGATGGTATCGATAATATCCTCTCCACAAATGGTAGCTTGAATAAATTGAATATTACAATAATACGACTCTTTTAATTCATAAGCATTCTAAACATCAACTCCAAGATTAACAAACCATCAATTATATTTTCTCAAGAATAAATCAACAGAAAGAGAAGGAGAGATATTAAGCAAATTGAAATAAACATAAAACGGTTGGTGACAATGATTCTTTATTATTGATAATTACATCGATAAGTACAGTACAGTGATATCCGAAAGGCTTTTGTCGGTTAAAGTCATAGATGAACACTGCAAAAAAAAAAAGAGAATTTAGCAATCAAGGTTAAAGGGATCTAGTAAATGTGTTGCATGTTCAAAAACGGATGAATGGTTAATCCATTTGTTTTTTAAAATCTGATACTGTTAATTAATGTCTGAAATGTTCACGCTAAATTGATTAATAAGCGAAAATACAGAGTGATATTCACTTACTGCCTATGTACAAAGTTATAACTTTCCAGTGGATTGTTAAAATCTGAACACTTCAATTGTAAATATACATTTTAAGTAAGGGAAATCCGAAAAAACACAAATATGTTCCATAAATATATTGGCAATACAATTATAAATCAAGGTATGAGAGAACCGCTATAATCCTAAGGAAGTTTGGTAGATTTCGACAATGTTACTAGATACCTTTAAAGACTAGTTTGAAATTATTTATATTAATTCAATGTTCTCTCTGCATACTTCTGATGATAACACGGTTACAGCTCGTTATTCTGAAGGTTCGGTTATTCTGAAGATTCGTTATTCCGAAGATTCGTTATTTCGAAGGTTCGTTACTCCGAAAAAGAGATCGGGTTCGATATTCAGGAGGCTCGTTAATCCGAAAGTGAAATGAGGTTCGTTAATCCGCAATTGAAATGAGGTTCATTTATCCGAAAAAGAAATGAGGGTCATTGATCCGAAAGGTTCAATACGAACCCCATATCATTTTTGGATTAACGAACCCTATTACATCTTCGGAATTACGAACCTCATTTGATTTTCGGATTAACGAACCCTGTTTCATTTTGGGATTAACAAACCCTCAGGTATACGACATTTGTGTGTTCGGAATAACAAACCTTCGGAATAACGAACCACACCAGATAACACGTGAATACATTTGATATCAAATTCGATGCAATATTACTTTGTTCATTTTAAAGGGATTTTGTAACGTTCACAAAGCTCGTGATTTTCATGATTATATTAACAGCAACTAAGTCTAATGAACATGAAAAACAACGAAGCAAAGGAGGCTTTATTATGCCAATTATGTTTCACATTTCGTTCTTTTAAATCATACTTCGAAAAACTAACCTCATGTGCAACATATTTACATTATTTACAGAAGTGATCATTCCGAACATTTACACATTTTCCCCCCCGAATCGTTCATTATCGTATTATCAATGTACATACATTTATATGAATATTTTATAAAAATTACGTTAATATAATGTTTGGAAACTACTATCGTTTTTTCTTTCAATTCGTGTAGGACTATTAACAAACACGAATGTTTTTAATTTATTATCGTCTGAAACGCATGGTTGTTACGAATAAGCGACCAGCATCTGCAATTTCAATGCAAACTGCACGTACATGCAATATCGCGCGTACGTAAGAAAAGGAACATTATTATACTACCAATGGTAAAATCATTCTTTAATTTGTACTTTTCCAATTTTCAACATCATTTTAATGTTTCAAGCCATAAAAGAAGCTACAAACCATATGTATTTGATACGTTTTAGGCACTAGTAAACCGTACTTACAAATCAGTAAACATACTCTCTAAATGCATGAACATGATGTTGCTAAAGTGCTACTTAACTATTTAATCCCAACGGTTTATACTGACATTTGTTGGACTAAATCATTAATTGGACAGTGGTGATGAGAATTGTAAACGAAATAAACTGCATCCTGACACAAAAAGAGCTTTACAATTAAGGATCCGAAGGAACTTTATACACATAACTACTTTATATTGTAAGCAATTTATTGACGTAAATATTAGACAATTACTATGATATAAGTACTAGCTAGTTACCCCGGTAGTAACCCTTACATCATTAAACAATACAAATTAACAGTACAAAGCAGTTTAACTGCTCTCTTATATAATACAAATTAATGAACATGAGTCTTAGTGCTAAATTGCTACTAAAAATTTTGCTCAGGGCATAATTATTGGTTTGACTCGATGGTTGAGATTACAATTGCCTACTGACTAGATTCAACTATCAATTGAGTATTGGTGATATTAATTTTTTTAAATCAGATAACTTGTAATCCGTAATTGTAATACAAAATGAGCTTTAAGATGAAGAAATTACCTATAATATACACAAAACCAGTTATTATAAACAATGTATACATTTAAATTTTAAACAATAAACATAATACAATTATGCATAAACATAATAACCGATACGAAATTGTTTGACCTGTTGATAAGTAAGTTTATCATCATTATCATGTTCACCAATCATAAGCGGTAATTTGTCTTCAATCACACATCAATCTATAAATGTATGTCCCCAAATACCTGATGCCTGTCTGTTTCTATCGATGAGCAGAATCATCATTTTTAGGATCACTTCGGGTTACAAACTTGCTAATTTACATTGCATTGAAACGGCTAACTCGTGTTCAGACGTGCGTTGTCTCAACATTATCATCATCATCATCATCATCATCATCATCATCTTCATCACCATCATCGTCACCATCATATTCATCATCATCATCATCAGCAGCAGCAGCAGCAGCAGCAGCAGCAGCAGCAGCATGTGCTTAACTAATTCACAACCATGTAGACACATACATGGCTCCATAATTCTTGTAAACAAGAGTCCTGCAGTTCTTGCAAATCTCTCGAAGATGACAGTGCCTATTTTATCAGGCACACATGTTGAATCCATTCAAACTAGATTTATTTTAAATACCACATTGGCGTATTCAATGGCATCTTCTTCTCTGTTCCTTGCACCAGTGTATTGCCATAATGTAGGAATTATGCTGCGGTCATGTTAGTGTCTTAACTACCCTTGCATAGAGACAACTCATTATTACGCTTCAAGTGCATATAGGACAACTCCGCAGTGGTAGATTCTGTGTCTTAGAGTGCCCTTGAAGATAACGCCGGCTCGACTTATATGATTGATTGAAATGGAGGGGGATGGGGGAGGGGGGGGGGGGGGGGTATCAAATGGGTGTATACCTTTATAAGTAAGTTGTAACAATATCATCACCACCATCTGTGCTACGTAACCTGGCATCAGCCACGTAGCCAAACGTGTCTCTATAATTTTTGATATAAAGGTGGTTTGTCTACATCAGCTAGATCAGCTATATCGGATGCAGCATTGACCATGTTGACGTATTTAACATGTTCAATATAAGCATCTCCTCTGTTACGTGCACCAGTGAGTTTAAAATATCTTGTAGATAGACAAGGTTCATTAGGCCAACTGCCACTGCGCCCCTTGGCAAGAAGTAAATATACCCGGTAGGTATAAGACCCTTCTGATGCCATTGAACATGAGAGGTTGTATTAATCACTGTATTTAAAGAAATATGTTGTCACAACATCATCATCTTCATCTGCTTCATCTATGTTATGTAACTTGTCGTCAGCCACGTATCCCCACGTGTCCCTATAATTCTGGTATAAAAGAGGCCTGTCTACATCACCTAGATCAGCGATCTCAGAGGCAACATTGACGTATTGAACCTCATCATCTCCTCTAATACTTGCACCAGTGTATTTCAAATCTCTTGCAGATGAAGACGGTTCATTTGACTCACTGCGCCCCATCGGCATGTAGGAACCCAATCCTGATGCGGTCGCATCAGTGTCTTGGCGTACCTCAGACATGATAGAAAGCCCATCATTATCTTTCAAAGGCATGTAGAAAGACCCCGCAGTGGTCGAAACGGTGTCGTACGGTATCCCAGAAGATACAGACGGTTTTTCCACGCTATCACTACGATCCAAAGGCATGTAGAAAGACTCCGCAGTGGTCGAAACGGTGTCGTGCGGTATCCATGAAGATACAGACGGCTTTTCCACGTCATCGCTACGATTCAAAGGCATGTAGAAAGAGTCCGCAGTGACAGAATCAGTTTCTTGGTGTAGCCGTGAAGAAAACGCACGTTTGTCGCTACGGTCCGTTGGCACTTGCAGCTCAGATAGTACATTGGTCGCACCGGCCTCTTGGTATATCCTTGAGGAATACGCATGTTCATCGCCACCTTGCATTGGCACTGAAGCAGCGGATGTCGTGGCCACTGCTCTGCCGGATGTCTTGACTTCTGATTTGGGCGCGGTGTCCAAGCGAATATCGCCGATTTCAGAGTACACGTCAGTTATGCCAGCCTGCTGTTTGAAGTCAAATGGGAAATATTTCATATTTTTGTTCAGAGTAATTAACAATTTTGGACTCGGGAAATGGAAGTATTTTATTCAAACAATATAAATCATATATTCGACAAATTTTTATGTTCTTTCATAATTACGTAATTCATAAATTATGTTTGAATAAATTAATACTTGGCTTAGGTTATTTTGCGTTCTTTCTTAGTACCCACATAGTGAATATGAAGATCCGTTGACACGATATAAACATACTTAATTTGCTATTATACGTAATTTAAATCATAGTGAGAAAGTACACAAATAATGTTAAGCTAAAAATTGTATTTAAAGTATTAAAACCTACCTGTAAATATTTTCTTGTCTATTGTTTGTTCAGAAAACGAATGGAAACACGATACCAGATGTAAAATATAACGTGGTTTATATTACGTGAAACTGTTGGCATGTTCAATTGAACAGTTGCACATGTCGAGAGGCGATAATACACTGATTTGGTATCACTCTTATATTTACATTTGTCAATTGTATGAAACCGATGTGCCTTTTGTTTTTATCCAAACAAATACTAATAATAACAAAGACTATTTAGGGGAGAGATTAGTACTACTCGATAGCACGCGTCCATTGTTAAGTTTCAGCCACTTAAGATGACCAATTCATAACCATTCTGTAAAATAAATCTTGATTGATTGATGAATATATGCCATAATTATAAATGCATTTTTGTTAATATTATGTATATTGTATAATCTAAACTAAATATTTAAAGGTCACTTATAAAGAAAAATCAAAGTTCTAATACACTCACGATTTTGGAGAACATTGACGATTTAATGTTTACCTAACACGTTTGGCCCCAAAATACAATTTTGGAAACGGATGGGTGTACATTAAACAAGAACAGAAGTGTCAGGAAACAAAATTTTAAAAAATCCAAGATTTGGACCACGTCCGGTCTTGTAGACCTACCTGAGTCAGTTGTAAGGTGTTCATGTCTGGTTGAGATGAGTGTTTGTCTTTATCGGAATGAGAGCTTTGGACATCTGTAATTAAGACATAAACATAGTTCAGAATGTAGAAATAATGGTCATCATATTTAAAAGCTACATGAAAACACAAACATATATACGTTAACGTATTTACGAATAGACACGAACTCAATCTTACCTAACTTTCTTATGATCGAGGACATACTGTATTGTTTTACTTATCTTGACTACATTCCAAGAAACCATTATTGTTTTGCGAACTTTCGTTCTATCTGTCATTACAAATCCTTTCACACACACAAACATACACACGCACAAATACACACACACACACACACACACCTACACACCCACACACACGCACACACCCACACACACACACACAATGCACTTGTTTTCGTTCAACCTTATTTTAATTATGAGGTGATGTAAAATGTAGAAGGAACAACTGTTCTAAGTAAGCCTACATGAACGTATTCTTCTTCACTAGTGCTTCCCTTTTGACAAGGATTCGAAACCTAATGTTCGATTAAAACATGAGCACAAACACACGCACACACACACACACACACACACACGCACACACACACACACACACACACACACACACACTCACATACCTATGCAACACACAACCATGCACACACACACACAAACACACACACACACACACCCACACACACACACACACACACACACACACACACACACACACACACACACACACACACACACACACACACACACGCACACACACACACACACGCAGACACGCACTCGCATATATACACAGACACACACATACATAAATACACAAATGTGTGTTATTGTTACCACAACTTCGCTTCCTCCTCAGCTTAGCAAAGGCCGCTCCGGAGATGAAGCCTATGACAAAAGAAGTCACAACTGCTACAGAAACAGCGATCATGATTATCTTCCAACAACTATGATGAAAGCCTGAATAATAATATCACAAACATATATGTTCACTCGTCTGACATAGATACATTATATATGGTAGTAGAACTGTTATATTGGCTTGAGGTGGTCTGTAAATTATGCTTTATATTCCATATTGAAGTGGATGCATTTCCAAATCGTTCGATTACAGGATAACATATATATATTTATTTAAGTACAACAAAGACCGAATAGAGTTAAAGAAATAGCCCGGGAGAAATAGACAACACAGATTCTGTAAACTATGTAAAATGGACCTATATCGCATTTGGTGTATTTTTCATGCAACTGTGTTCAATATTCAATATTTTCAATATTTTAATATTCAATATATTCAATATTTTATTTTATTCGTCCAACTCAATGGAAACTTGTTTTTGGTTAACAAAATCACAATTCTTAACATCAGCATTAAAACATCAAAAAGCATTAACATAATTGGCCTACAGCGTGAAACACCATTATACAGATTAAAATTAATAAAGGGCAAGTGAGTGGCGAGCAAGATACAACAAAAAAGAAGAATACGGAAAGGGGAAAAGGCAAAAGGAGAGAAGATGAGAAAGAGAATAAAAGGGAAAAGGAGAAAGGCAGTAGGAGAAGATGCCTTAAATGACTACAATGCTACATGCAGCTAAACGAGGTAACATTCATGATAGCTGCTTAAATATTTCATGAACAATCCGGCTATTATATTTTTGAATCATTGTTTCCAGTTGAATAATTAAGTCGAAATTAATTTTGAGCACAAGGGTAATATTTTATATATACATTCATATTTTTGATAACGGATTGGGAGTACAGATTTTCATGAACAGCCCTATAGTCTGGTTTCTCGATAATCCAAATAATTCTGCATCTATGACGTCACCGCTGTTTCTTGATCAACCACAGTTGAATTTGACCGCCAAAACACGTTGATTCGGAAAGGCCAATACGCCATTAGGTATGATAACAACTTGGAGCCGATAAAATCCACTGTCTGGAACATAAACTGCGCTATATCATGTATATTGCATTTAAACTGTGCTGCCTTACACGCACGAAAAGGAAGGTATACTGAGACACAAACAAACTCGGGATAATAGATAGGCAATCATGAATGTGCTGATCATCATAACGTGTATCATAACATCGATGTCCTAATTTACAATCATTTTGTAATACTTCTGACCTGGGTTTGGTGTAGACGTATTGTCATTTACTTGAATGCCACTGGTAACTATCATTCCCTTTGAATCAGTAGTGCTAGAGACACTCGATACATGGGTAGCAGCCGTAGTGGTCGGACCTGCAAAAGACCAACATTGACGTTGTTGTATTATGTTCATATTTGTAACATAAAACACAAAATCATGCAATTTGTTAAAAACTAAGAGGATTACACTAGAAAAATATGATGAACCAGTATAATTTTACATTTAATTTTGGTTGGTTTGTTATACATAGCCTATTAAGTATGATTCGAATTATAACCTTACAGCGTTTGTATTATTCAATTTAATGATGCATATGCCGAAAGTAGTGTTCTACCTTGGCACAAAGACAAAACAGTTATCTTCAGTTATATTGCATTTTAGATATGTTATTTGATTTTTATAAAATATTGCTAAAATTAAATTTAGAATCCTTTGTCTACCGAATAAAATAAACACACTTCCCTAATTATTTTTTCATGAATATCAACAAAAAGTCAATTCATCTGCAATGCATGCAGATTGACTATTATAGTCGACACTGGGTATATGAGTCTTCAAAGGATTAAATTTGTTAGTACATGTATAATAAGATAATGCACGGCGATTGGAAAACCACGCAGGGATTTGTACAACATAAAACATTGTGATACCTTCGGTAAGAGAAACTTTTTTATGTGTAACTTTGTTTGATTTTTGTGTCAAAATTGTATTAGTTTGTATCACTAAACATAGATACAATACATACAACCAAGGGATCTGTGAAAGATATTAAAACCATTATGTTCACATCTTATAGATGTTAATTTAATTTTTTATTTTTAAAAATAATACTCGCCATTGATCAGTAGTTTCAAGCTGAGCCGCACATCACTGTTGTTTATGACAAAACATGTGATGTTCGCTCCATGTTCCTCTTCGATCGCCGTAAACATAATTGTGGTGTAGCTGATGACTAGACTTGAATCAGGTTCTGCCTCATTTCTCGTCATGTTGTACATCTGGATCATGTCTGACTGATTGAAGGCTGTTTGCCATTCCAGTGTCACTGCAGGCTTCACAGGGGCGTCCGTCTCGCATCTCAGAGACTTGTTCATCCCTGCCATAGCTGCTATAGTGTCGCCATCTTCATAAGTTATGTTTGTGACCATATCTCGGATGATAAGCTCCCGTGGCGGAACTTAATGGAGAAATAATAGGACATGTATGCAAATTGTTATGTATATCTACAAGTTCATTATTTTCTTGTTCGTAAATCAAATGAATTCACCATGAACAATCCCCGAACTGATTGCAATGCCACCGTGACACGTTCCATTAAAGGGTCACTAAATTACAAACGCATGTTGACTTTTGTTGATCTGTAATAATGAATACATCACATATCTGTTGACTATTTGATGTACATTTTTCTATTATTTTTTCTATTACTTTTATTCTACCTGCTAAGCTTCACCCCTAAAAAAAACCCTCCAGAAGCAATTGACTTTTGCGACATCATAATACCATTCAACCATCAGTCAGCTAAATGAACAAAAGACATTGGTATGTCACTTCCTATCAACTGACCACCTGTTCACAATAGCATTGCATGTTTTATACAAAGCCCACTCACCATGAACAGAAGGGTTTCAATGAAAACATCCAATGCTAATGCAATAAGGTACTCAGTGGGTGAGAACATCATCGTTTGTTCATGTTTATCTAGTTGACTGATGGTTGAATGGTATTATGATGTCACAAAAGTCAATGCTGGAGGATTCTTTTAGGGGTGGATCTTAGCAGGTAGAATAAAAATAAGAGAAAAAATAATATAAAAAATATGACAAAAATGTACATCAAATAGTCAAAAGATATGTGATGTATTCATTATAACAGATCAACAAAAGTCAACATGCATTTGTAATTTAGTCACCCTTTAAACAAAATGGCAATCAAATTCAAGTATATAATGTTTGTTATACGTTGTATATATCTAAATAAATAATTGCAGCTTTCTAACACCGCTATACTGCCACGCATTAGATGGCATTTGGCTTCTATTGGCGCCACAATGCAAATTTGAATATGGCTGCATACCAAATTCGTGTTTTTAAAAATATTTTCACAAAATAAGTTTTGTATGTTTTAGTATTTTCATTTTAATCGTGAACTCATTTGAAATATGGCAATAACATAACATTATGGTGTCTATAATCTGACTCTGATAAATTTCGTTTATCAGAGTCAGATGTAAAAACAAGATTAATGTTAAGTAAACGTATGTGGTACAGCTGTTAAAGGTGTTGTCATTTAAATATTCTGTATTCCAATTAAAATATTAGTGCGGATATTTATGGCAATTGGACTATGAAATAAGCATGTATCATTTTTAAAATAATCAAGTATTCCCGATAAAGCAACCAATACAGTTATTATACTAAATAGTTTTAAACTTTACATTTTTATTCTTACCTTCTATATTTAGGGTTATCTGTGTTTCAGTTATATCTATGTATGTTGAAATGGTACACTTGTATATTCCTTCGTCGGAAATCGATGAATTAATTATGTGCATGGAACTGTGATACTTGCCTGACGAGAGTTCAAACATATGCTTAATATTCCAAATATTAGTATTAACTGCATTGTTACAGTTATCAGTTTCACCGCAACGCATTATGTTAAATTCGTCCCGCTTCCATCTTATCCGTCTCAACCTTTCCGTATTTGCAGATCCAGAACACTCAACTGACACATTTCCCCCGGCACGTCCATGAACCTCTAATTTTGTTCTATTATCACTATTGACTTGATCTGAATAATGCAAATCATGTAGTATAATAAACATACATACATGTATCCTTTAACGAGTAAAATACAATACCATCATTAAATCATACAACATAAATTAATAATTTGTGTCATGGGACTAAATGGCTCACTTATTATGAGAAAATGGTACCTTTTCATGAATTATCTACTTATATATTATATTCAGCCTATTAGACGTTACTTGAGGAAATATTTAGTCTTTTCAAGGTAATTAGAGTTAATATACTGGCTGAAGAACACGCCAATTACTTCATGTACTTGTGGAAATCCTATTGTATGTTTCTGTTATAAACGGAAATATATTTCATGAAATATAAATAAAATGTCATAACAATTGGCCTACTGGATTTCTTATTAACAAACATTGATTAAACTACATTGTAGTCTTAACATGTACAAAAAGAAGGGAAAAGTACTGTTAAACAAATTTGAATAGTATAATATTTCTGCCAATGTACCGTAAACGTTCACTATTTTGCTATTAAATACCGCCATCCGAATCCAAAAGCGAGACATTTACCGAGACCTTGAATACAATTTGAATAGGAATGATGATACATTTGTATTATGATGAATAATGATTACTATTTAAATGTAAGTTGGTTTACAGGAAGCTTGCGATTGAAATCTTAGAAGTCTTTGAATATTAGAAGAGGTATTATACAATGGATTACTGATTCAACAAGAGTCATTTATATAAATGAAGTCAACCTCCATGAAATGCAATGATTAGCTTTGGCTAAGTTTTCTTGTTATTCTGGAGATACACACACTTGCTAAATATCTCATACATTACAGTATTACGAAAAATAAGAAGTCAGTTAATCAGTTTAAGATAACCGACGGATGATCACAAATTGTTTATATTATTCAGTGAGTTAAAATTTAACAATACGAGATGCGAAAATAATGTATACATTTTTGACTCGAACTGTGAGTGTTATATTTTGTGGAAACATCAACAAATTAGAAACAGAATATATTTATGTTTTTCTAACGTATAATTATATGAACACTATCAATTATATGAATCATGACAATTTTCGGGAAATCATCTTAACAACTTGTTTTGCCCTCTTGAGTTTGAACGGCTCTTTTTGAATGATAACAGGCTTTTTACTTAGTCGTTTATAATTTTGTATTCCTTTCGAGCATGGTGGAGTTATAACAATTAGTGTGTAATGTAATGGTGCAGGTTTTGGTTACTAAAATTAAGTTTGACCAAAACTGAACTCTCTTTACCAGAACTCAACTATCCCTTAAAAGTTGGAATCATACATACACCTATGGTCTTACCCTGTATGTTCAGTATGAATTCTTGCGTAAGTTGAACCGATAATGTCTTTGTTATAATGTTGCATTCGTAAATTCCTTCATCTGAGATAGACACATTAAATATTTGAAGAGAGCTGTGAATACTACTAGGTGAGGATTCGAAAACATGCATGAATCGGAGCTTGGAGGTGTTTCGTTGTTCACAATGTGGAATATTATAGCAGTTGACAAGAAGTGTTTCATTTTGTTTCCATTTTATATTCCATAGATTTTCTTCGCCGGTAGACACATTACACCCAAACGATACAGTTTCCCATGCACGTCCATACTGCCGTCCCATGACAAAAGGAAGCAACTCTGAATTTATCAAAATCGACTTTTTTCTTGCTTTGGGGTATTTTTTGTATGCTCTACATGATGGTGAATAAATTGAGGTCACATGACGCTTCTTCAACACGAGCAACACGAGCAACACGATATGCTAGAATTGAGCTGATATTTTCGTTAAATAGCCACTTTTAGCCAGTCAATTATCTTTTCAACCAGCCGGTAACTATAACCCATTACTTTCGGAACACACTGACGTTATTTTGTACGATCATTCAACCTTTTTCTGGACAAAATACGCACTTTTTGAAACAACGCAACATGGTCGTAACCCGATCAAATCTACCAGCGGCCGCCCAATCTAATCCGGTCCAGCCCATCGGGGACAACCAACAAGTCATGCCGACTGGAGGAAATCCGCCTCCAAGTCCACATTCACCGCAACACCAACCCATGGGAGTTACCGAAGCGGATCGTGAAGAAAGGCCGAGCCTTCTCACCATTGTTGAAGCTATTGTTCGGGCCTTTACAGACAAGCGCATTGTCGAAGAACGTCTAGCACCAGCCCTTGCTCCAGTTCTCGCCCCAGCACTTCACTCCTGTTTCATGATGGAGCTCGACAAGCGAGACACACATATCAAACGGCTGGAAGCAGACCTCTCCACCGCCGAAGCTCGCTTGGAAGATCTGGAGCAGTACTCCAGAAGGAACTGCCTCATCATCCACGGGATCGAGGAGACCACGGGGGAGAGCACCGATGATCTCATCTGCAGCTTCGCCAAGGAGGAGCTTGATGTCCTCATCGTACCAGAGAGCATTGACCGGTCGCACAGAATCGGTCAACGAGGAAGGAAGGACCAACGGGGACGTCCACTACACCGCCCGATCGTCGCGAAGTTCGCGACTTACGGGCCACGATCGCTGATTTACGCAGCGCGATCGAAGCTCCAGAAGTCCACCAAGAGGATCTACATCCACGAGAACCTTACCAGTGACAGGCAGAGGTTGCTGAAGAGGGCCAAGGGGAAATATCCCTCACCAGAGAACAAGGTATGGACTCAAGACGGCAAAATCAAAATCAAAACAAATCAGAACAGACTGTACACTGTATCCTCGAACACTGACTGGACAGAACACTGTCAACACAATTAGAAAAGAACATTACAGTTGCTAAGAACAGTATATATGCATTTTTACTTACACTGGCTGTATTTATCATATAATAATGTAACATGTGTGGCTTCAGTCTTGTTGTTGCATGCGAACTGAACTTTTGAACTCTAACTTATATTGAACACTAGTTGTTATTTTATCCGAATTATATATATATATATTTATTTTTGTGTACTTGTTTGAATAATTTGTATTGCTTTATATCTTTAATGAAGTGTAGTGTGTGTCTTGGTAATGTAAGATGGAATCAAACGATTGTTGAATGTTCATGCGGTAGATTATGTCATAAAATATGTTGCAATATAAACTTAGACCCATCTATTACGCTTTGGACATGTTTTACATGTACTTCAAATGAGCTCCCATTTAATTACATTTTAGATGACCGTGATTTTCAGAGTACTCTGTTCTCTTTTTTTAATTATACTTGTAACAAAAATGCAACAAATTTAGACTCATATGTTTTCGATGCATTTAATATGAATGAAGAATGTGCAATAGATAATGATTTAGAAAACCCATGTCAATATTATTTTAATGATACTTTTAACAGAAAATTTTCTTTAGAACAGGACAAAACGGCGTTTTCAATTTTCCACTTAAATTCTCAAAGTTTATCTGCAAAATATTTGGATATATCTGATTATATTTCAAGTCTACAACACAAATTTTCAATATATGCATTCACAGAAACATGGTTTAAGCCAACAGTTTCATCACTTTATAATATGTTAGGGTATTCTTTTATACATAAATCACGAGATACTCGAAGAGGAGGTGGAGTATGTATGTACATTGACTCTATGTTCAGTTATCAGGAGAGAGATGATCTCACATTCTCTAATGAATCGATTGATACGTTGTTTGTTGAAATTAGTAGAAAGGGTCAAAAGAATATTGTTGTCGGCGTTGTTTATAAACCACCAAATTTTGATTCAGTTATTTGTAATGATTTGCTTGAAAATTGTGTTTCTGTAATAGCCAAAGAAAATAAATACTGTTATATTGTCGGAGATTTTAACTTTGACATTTTGAAATGTTCTTCACATTCAGCTACTAATGATTTTTTGAGTATTATGTATACAAACGGTCTTCGACCATTAATAACGAAACCCACTCGTGTAACACAGTCCTCATATACGTGTATTGATACTATATTTACAAACGTAGTGGATAACCCAATTATACCTGGTATACTCTTTTCTGATATTTCAGATCATTTACCTATTTTTAGTTTGACAAAATTACAGGCTTCTTCTAATAGACATTACTCAAAAAATAAATTTGCATCATCTTCAAATAGCGTCAACTACCCTGATCTTTCATATGACTTAAACAATGTTAATTGGTCACTTGTAGACGGGTCTGATGACCCCAATGATGCGTATAATATATTCATTGATATTTTTACCCCTTTATGTAATAAACATACAGAAAAGAGTAAACCAGTCAAAAGGCAAAAGATTTATGTTCCTAGAAAACCATGGATAACGCAAGGTATCATGACGTCTATAGTTACAAAACAAAAACTGTATTATAAATTTATTCATGTTCCTTCTAAAAGAAATGAAAAGAAATATAAATGTTTTAGAAATAAGTTGAATAGTATTATACGTATACGTAAACAAGACTACTTTGCGTTTTTAATAGAACAAAATAAATACGATATTTGTAAAACCTGGAAAATTGTTAATGAGATTATGGAAAGGCAAAATGTTTCTAGATTACCTCAATTTCTTCAAAAACAACACAGACGCATAGATGATGATCATGAGATTGCCAATGAATTTAATTCATATTTCTCTCGAATCGGTTCATCTATTTCTGAAAATATTGCAAATTCCTCAAAACCTTTTACTTACTATTTGAATAGACGACAACCCAAATCTATATTTTTCCTTCCCACTAATGAAAATGAAATTATTGAAATTGTGAAACAAATGAAAAATTCCTCATCATGTGGCCAAGACGGTATAAGTGTTAAATTCATTAAGAACATAATTTACGCAATAGCAAAACCCCTTTCTGTTATTTTTAATTTATCAATTTCAACCGGTATTGTCCCAGACTCAATTAAAGTAGCCAAAGTAATTCCAGTTTATAAAAAAAGACAATAAGCACCAAGTAGAGAATTATCGTCCTATATCTCTTTTGTTAACATTTTCAAAAATTCTTGAAAAAATAATGTATAAAAGATTGTATGAACACTTGAAGAATAATGATATTTTAGCAAAAGAACAGTTTGGATTCCGCCCTTCCTATTCTACCGAAACAGCACTTTTGTATACCTTGGAACAAATTATAACTTCTTTAGATAATAAGGAAATTACTATGGCTATTTATATTGATTTAAGTAAGGCATTCGACTCTCTCGACCACAGTATATTATTGCATAAACTTGAGCATTATGGGATCAGGGGTATACCGTATGATTGGTTTAGGAACTACCTTACTGGTCGCAAACAGTTCACACAATTTAATGATGCCAGTTCAGAAGTTTTACCTATAACATGTGGAGTACCACAAGGAAGTACACTTGGACCTTTATTATTCTTGATTTATGCAAATGATATTATTAATACATCCAATGTTTTACGTTTTGTTCTATATGCAGACGATACTAATATTTTATTCTCTCATAAGGATGAAAAGGCATTGTATGATATTGTAAATAGTGAACTTACTAATATATGTGATTGGTTTATGGCTAATCGACTACAAATTACTAGAGAAAAAACAAAATACATGATATTTCGTTCAAGTAATCAATATAATAATTCAAATTTAAATGTTCATATAGATAATATAAACATTGATAAAATTAGTAAGATAAACTTTCTTGGGGTCCTCATTGATGACCGACTTACTTGGACAGATCATATCAATAGCATTCGCAGGAAGATTAGTATGTCTATTGGCGTAATGTGTAAACTCCGCTCTATTCTTCCATTGAAAACTCTTTTCATGTTATACAATGCCTTCGTCTTGCCCTACTTAGATTATTGTAGTCTCGTTTGGTCTGGCACCAGTTCAGTCAATTTACAATGTTTACATACGTTACAAAAGAAAGCCATTAGAATATGTACTAATTCACACTATCTCGCTCATACTTCCCCGCTTTTTAAAACTTTGAATTGTGTAACACTCCCTGATAGTATCTATTTGAAACTCGGGATTTTTATGTTTAAAATTGTGAATGACTTGTTGCCAGCCATTTTTAACCAATATTTTAAAAGAAATCACGCTATCCACCAGTTTCAAACAAGAAACAGAAATAATTTTGTCTTGCCATTTTGTCGTTTAGCATTGAAACAAAATAACTCTGTAATTTATAAAGGAAGCAAACTCTGGAATGAGCTCGATTCCACTCTTAAACATGTCAACTTGACAAGTGCTTTTAGGTCTAAGTTAAAAAAAACGTATTGTCAATGCTTATTAATTACCATGCTCAATTATATATATCTCCATCGGGGGGGGGGGGGGGGGGTGGTGGTTGTTTGTCTGATTGTTGTTTTGTTAAGCGTAGATTTGTATATAACGTAATTAGTTTCTCGTTATGTTTTTGTATAAAGCGTGTTATGTTATATCATGTTGTTTTATCATGTGTATAATAGGGAATCACTTCCCGCTCAAGCCATTGGCTTACTTTGTGATTTCCAGTCAATTTTACCATGTATATATTGTATCTTTTACAAGAAATAAATAAATGAATGAATGAAAAAAAAAATATATATATAAATAAAATGTCATAACAATTGGCCTACTGGATTTCTTATTAACAAACATTGATTAAACTACATTGTAGTCTTAACATGTACAAAAAGAAGGGAAAAGTACTGTTAAACAAATTTGAATAGTATAATATTTCTGCCAATGTACCGTAAACGTTCACTCTGAAGCGCATTACGTCTATTTTGCTATTAAATACCGCCATCCGAATCCAAAAGCGAGACATTTACCGAGACCTTGAATACAATTTGAATAGGAATGATGATAAATTTGTATTATGATGAATAATGATTACTATTTAAATGTAAGTTGGTTTACAGGAAGCTTGCGATTGAAATCTTAGAAGTCTTTGAATATTAGAAGAGGTATTATACAATGGATTACTGATTCAACAAGAGTCATTTATATAAATGAAGTCAACCTCCATGAAATGCAATGATTAGCTTTGGCTAAGTTTTCTTGTTATTCTGGAGATACACACTCTTGCTAAATATCTCATACATTACAGTATTACGAAAAATAAGAAGTCAGTTAATCAGTTTAAGATAACCGACGGATGATCACAAATTGTTTATATTATTCAGTGAGTTAAAATGTAACAATACGAGATGCGAAAATAATTTATACATTTTTGACTCGAACTGTGAGTGTTATATTTTGTGGAAACATCAACAAATTAGAAACAGAATATATTTATGTTTTTCTAACGTATAATTATATGAACACTATCAATTATATGAATCATGACAATTTTCGGGAAATCATCTTAACAACTTGTTTTGCCCTCTTGAGTTTGAACGGCTCTTTTTGAATGATAACAGGCTTTTTACTTAGTCGTTTATAATTTTGTATTCCTTTCGAGCATGGTGGAGTTATAACTATTAGTGTGTAATGTAATGGTGCAGGTTTTGGTTACTAAAATTAAGTTTGACCAAACTGAACTCTCTTTACCAGAACTCAACTATCCCTTAAAAGTTGGAATCATACATACACCTATGGTCTTACCCTGTATGTTCAGTATGAATTCTTGCGTAAGTTGAACCGATAATGTCTTTGTTATAATGTTGCATTCGTAAATTCCTTCATCTGAGATAGACACATTAAATATTTGAAGAGAGCTGTGAATACTACTAGGTGAGGATTCGAAAACATGCATGAATCGGAGCTTGGAGGTGTTTCGTTGTTCACAATGTGGAATATTATAGCAGTTGACAAGAAGTGTTTCATTTTGTTTCCATTTTATATTCCATAGATTTTCTTCGCCGGTAGACACATTACACCCAAACGATACAGTTTCCCATGCACGTCCATACTGCCGTCCCATGACAAAAGGAAGCAACTCTGAATTTATCAAAATCGAGGTCACATGACTCCTAATTTCCGAAATATAGATATATCAAAAGGAAGCAACTCTAAAGATTTCCTCATAAAACACTGACAAAAGGAAGCAACTCAATCAGCCAATCACCTATCAGCATGGAAGTGGCATGTGTGCATTGATCTCCCAATCAGCCAATCAGAGCGCGCCTAAGTGCAGCTCACTTTTCTCCTTGATTGTCTGTCAACCACTGCACCAGAATTGATACAGAAAATGCTGAAATTCGCTGATCTGTTTGCACGTCTGAAGGAAATGTTAGTGTATTTTGACTGAAGTATACAGGGTGGCCCAGAAATAACGGAACGGGGCACTTCCCAAAATAAAGCAACGAAATGACTGGGTCCATCGGATAGTGTGTCTTTTCAAATGAAAATTGATACCAAGAACATTAATTTTGGTCGTGTAGTTTTTGTTTTAGAGCGCTGTGAGTGACACTATGTCAGGGTTCATTTTTCTTCAATTTTGACTGACCTATTGGCTAAAGAATGACCCGAACGGCTCGGCATAGAATTACGGTGCTGTGGCTATTCAGTCGAATGCACACTAACAAAGGTGTCCGCATCATTGTGCATCGTAATTCTATGACGAGCCGTTCGGGTAATTCTTTAGCCAATAGGTCAGTCAAAATTGAAGAAAAATGAACCCTGACATGGTGTCACTCACAGCGCTCTATAACAAAAACTACACGACCAAAATTAATGTTCTTGGTATTAATTTTCATTTGAAAAGACACACTATCCGATGGACCCAGTCATTTCGTTACTTTATTTTGGGAAGTGCCCCGTTCCGTTATTTCTGGGCCACCCTGTATATATACATTTAAAACCCATTTCATTTATCAATCAAAATGCTGACTGTGAATACAAAATATAACGTTTTCTTTTCTTTTCACAGCACAAGTTCTGATGCTATGTGTTTATTATTGTCCCACATGTAGACTTTTGTGTGGGGAATTTTGCAGAAAATGATTAACTTGATGAAATGATGTTTTACCTGGCTTTGCCAATGACTCACACACAAACACAAACACACACACACATGCACAACCATACACGTACACACACATACAAACACACGCATGCAAACACACACACACACACACAAAAAAATATACGCACACATACAGACATACGCGCAAACAAACACACAGACGCACAAACACACATACACACACACCCACAAGCAAACACACAGACACACCTACACACACACGCACTCACACACAGAAACACGCACACGGCACAGCCACACACACACACACACGCACACACACACACTTACACACGCACATAACACACACGCGCACACACACACACGTACGCACACACACACACGCGCACACACACACGTACGCACACACACACACGCATGCAAACACACACAAATATATGCACACAGCATACGTGCAAACATACGCATATATACACACGCATACACACACAAACACGCACATATGCACATACATGAGTAGATACACACTAACACATACACACACTGACACATACTCACATGCACTCACACACACGCATACATACACATACATTTGCACATAAATATACACACAAACGTATATACACACATACACATGGATACACACACAAACACACACACGCACGTACTCACACAATACTGACTTCTTAGATTATCAAGAGTTGCTTCCTTTTGTCATTGGATGACGCGTGCAAATATTCAAGATATACTGTGACAAAAGGAAGTATGCTGCTTAATTTGCATAAAACAATGATTTTACAAATCAAAACATATCAACCCGAAATGCCTTCTCTGAGTACATTATAAAACATGTCATACCTGGAAATTAGGATTTTATGTTTGAGAGGTCAGAAAGAAAAACATATTTTCTTCATTTACTAAGAAACTCATTCCACAGAGTTGCTTCCTTTTGTCATGGGACGGCAGCATACACATCTGTTGTTTCTATTAACTGACCATGGACAGAAGCTGTACAAATTGATACAAACAATCATCATGTTACGTGTTGCAGGTTGATTTGTTCACGAATATTTTAAAACATAAATATGCTCAATTTAATGAAATAAACAACAATCTGTTCATCCATGGATCGTCTGATCCAACAACAAAAAACATGTTTTTATTAATTTAAGAGATTTTTTTACCTGGGTTGGCTTGGTAAAATTTGAAACGAACATAAAAGAAATCACTGTATGTTCATGTTAATACTAAAACACACATCTGACCTCCAAAGCAAAACCAATCCGTTATATTTTGGCAATGTTGTCCTTTCAAAGTAAAATACAGACTTGTTAAATAATAATGGTTGAATATCAAACAAAAGAAACAATAACTTTGAGCGAAAATGGGACATCGAATGCTCGATATCATTTTAAATAAGTTAACGTAATAAAGTAGGCCTAAAAATAAAACCATACATTCAAATTAAATACTTTTGTTCTTACACAATTGTACTAATTTTAAAATGATCGTATCGATTATCAAATTCTACTTACGCAAAGCAAAAATAATATAAATCACTTTCACAACAACACGTAACATGACTATCTAAATCAGAGACAATCTCCGTCACAAAAAAAACATGTATAATATTGCAGCGTCCTCTTCACAAATGTCGTCTAGCACACGTCGTGTAACGATTATGAGCCGTCTGAACAGAGTGAGTTTCAATGCGGAACTATGACGACAACTTTGTGCAAGAGCTGATAAAGTTGGTTTACAGGCGTACCACAATGATGACAATGTGGGGAAGGTGGGGTAGTGGTGCTTGGTACTGCAGTTCCCCCCTCCTTCCCCAAAACATTTTGGGTTTGAAAATATAAATATTTAGGCAGCAATTTGGTGTAGACCTCTGGAAACATTCGAAAAAGGTAACAGCGTCTGACAGACCTTTTAACATTCGTGGGATATGTAAACACGCACATTCATTGCATGTACAACTGCTCTCACTACAATTTATAGCACCAAATATTCATAGTACATTTTCGTGAAAGTGAATTCTATTTAATTATTATCATTCCATTAATATAATTTATTCTACATTTCATTGATATTAGCATGCTCAGTAGGAGGAAAATTAATTTTATTTCAGACGTGCAATGGCCTATATGAGTACTCAATTAAACTTAAACATAACAAATGTATGTTGAATATGTTTCATACCTTCTATATTTAAGATGATATTTGTTACAATGACGTTCATTGTAAACAACATTTCACACGTATATGTTCCTTCGTCGGAGATCGATATATGAAATATCGTTAAGGAACTGTGATACATTCCTGACGATGACTCCAAAACATGGTGGATATTCCAAATTGAAGTGGTTGCATTTTCACATTGTTCAATTCCAATGCAAAGTATATTAGATTTATTCCGCCTCCATTGCATAAAAAGCAACTCTTCCTCAACTCCAGTTCCGTAATAATCAAGTGACACATTGCCTCCAGCACGTTCATTCTCCTCCGTATTTCTGATAATCTGACTTTTGACTGGGGCTAAATCAAGGAAAAATATTTTTGAAGGATTGGCGTAAGCAGCATAAATTACACTAAAAGCGGAACCCACCAAAACCTAACCATAAAACCTCGAGCACATCGTTTAGCCTCTGGCATCCGAAGTAGGCCTACATGACGCCACGATTTAAGCCCTAATATTTGTCAATTTATGGCTACGTTACTGTGATCATCTTCAGATCAGGCTAGTATGCTCCCCAGGGAGTTAAGAGAGCACACAATTGTGTAGTTTGTAACTGTACGTGATGACAAAATAAATTAACAATGCTCATCTGACAGAGCATTCTCAATAGGGGCCCAAGATTCAATATACTAATATACTTGAATGTTATGATCATTTCTCTATCATAATTGTAATAATTATTATCATTATTAATTTTATTATTCTTATTTTGATAATTAATTTGAGTATTAGTAAACAATAATTGCATATTATGTACAAATCTAAATTATATGATTTATCCCGTCGGTTATACAAGTAAAAGTGAATAGCGAATAACAATTGATTACGATATTTACAATTAAAGACTACTTACAAATTGCAGATATTACACCAATCACTATTACAACAAAACTTAACATGATGATTTAAATTAAAGGTAACGATGAGTATTGGTCAAACTTAACTTTAGTAACCAAAACCTGCACGATTACGGTACAAACTAATAGTTATAACTTCACCATGCTCGAAAAGTATACACAATTACAAACAACAAAGTAAAACCCCTGTTATCATTAAAACAGAACCGTTACAACTCAAGTGTCAAATTAACTCTAGAGAACGCTAACGCGAAGCGCTAGCGTTCTAGGTCCTCCTAATACGGGACTGTAATGCGCGGTAATAGTACCGCGCATATTCATGTGTATCGCAAGCCCCGTGTTCGCCTTTCGCATCGGCGGCCATCACGATCATCTTTCGTTCAAAATTCTGTTCGGAGTCGCGCTAACACACGGAGAGAAGTCCAGAAGGCGCATATATCACTGATTTTTTGCGGAATGGAGGGAAAATCATAATTTTAATCCACCCGATAGTTGGATCAGATATTGGAGAGTGAATTGGTGGTAAGTACCGTATCATATGTATAGTTTTAAGCACAATTAGCGTGCACAAAAATATTAATTTCAGTCCCGTATTAGGACCTAGAACGCTAGCGCCTAGCGCTAGCGTTCTCTAAAAAGTGATACCCGGACGTCAATCACTTTTTTAATAATATTTTGAAAGCAAATTTCACAACAATTAGAGCATTTTAATGGGAATTATTATTATTTCCCATGTTTTTTTCGATGATCTTTCATATGGAATTGAAATCAACCAAATCCGTTACAATTTAGTTTTGGGGGGGGCACTTTGGAAATTACCAATACTCAAGGTTACCTTTAAAAACAACCAGCATCACTAAATCATCTTTAAAATCGCAATGTCCTTATAGCTATGACATAAAGCATTCATCGCGTAAAGGTATGACCCGTCCGAACAGAATGAGCTTCAATGCGGAACCCTGCAAGGGCTGATAATGTAAGGGTATAGGCGTACAGCAGTGCGCCAGGGTTAGGTGTGGTACCTAGTGGTGCTGGGGACTGCTCTTCCCTCCCAAAAAGATTTTCAGTTTGAAAATATAACTATTTAGACACTTATATATGGTCATGATGGTAAAACCCCCTTGTAGCCCTAACCTCGGAACAAAATCAACATCTTCTTAAAAGTGTTGGTCTAACAGTCGTGTCTGCATTATTTGTGTTAGAATAATTATGATATAAGGCAATAAGTTCAGGTCAAAAAAGAGAAAGAGTCAGACAGATTATGTTCTTTTTGTCCAAAAAATCGTTTGGAAACAGGAAAAAAACCGATGCGGTTACAAAAAACGTACATGAGAGAAACAATAATGCCAAAATTATACATTCATAAGCTCTACTACATTTGTCTTGATAAAATACGATACGTTTATTTAATTTCATGTAAAATCTACATCTAAACAGTTATTCCGCTCGTGGAACACCAGTAAGAGTAGAATGCAGTTTGTCCAAAACATTTTAATCGAATAATACTTACGCAAAGCAATGATTACACAAATCTCTTTTGAAAGTGTTTTTTTTTTTTGTGAAAGTGCTTTTTGTATCGGCGTTCCGCACTTACGATCGACGAACGATTTCTGCAATATGTAGTTGTATTAAGCGTGCCGCCATGTATGATGCAGTGGGCGGAGAGGGGTGGGCGTAGTGTAAGTATATTATTGTACACCTACTTTCCCACCTAATCATGCGATTAGCTAGCAAATACATGGCACACAGCTATTTTGCTATACACATGTACTTACAATTATTTTATCTTTACCCACTAACTAAACTTTTCTCTTTTAGTGTATCACTAGCGATGTTTGTCCATGTATCTCCGATGTAAAATCATACATGTCGTTCACAAGGATTGAAACATAATTTTTGCAGTATTCAAACTGGAAAGTGATGTAATCATCATGTTAATTGTGTATATAGTCCAACACTTATTTCTATATAACAAGACGAGTAATTACGCTAATTTTATATTTAAAAAAACAGAAAGATAATCAAATGAACAACGTGTTATTGGTTTATGCTTATTTGAATAAATAATCGTTTTTCGTAAAGAGTGGATTGTGTTTTCATCCTATTTTCATCCTTGATGTTACATATATAATTTGCGAAGACATTTGAGTCCTTGCGAAAGTTCATTTTTGAAATAATCATGACAGTTTAGAATTAGCATTACCGTTCAATTAACAATCCCGTATGGCAGGATATTGTAAGTAAGATATGAAGTTGTAAAATGTAAAACGCTTTCAAAATTCTTTACAAGGCAAATTGATTCGTGTTAAATGAAAACATATTTTGTTGATTCAATATTAAAAGAAATATCGTGCCGCCATCAGCTTTCTAAAATCTATATAAGTAATACTTTCAAACTATTTGTATCTTTGTTATTATTTTGTTTCACATATTTAAGTTGTACATTGTACATGTTTATATTAAAATTAAATGGACTAATCAATCAATCAATCAATCACTTTGAAATTAGTTATCATACATTAAAGAACTATCAACTGTTTATCAAAGAGGAACAGTTCTTATCTTTGATTTGTAAAATAAAATTAACAGAAGAAAGATTGGTTGAGTGCCCGTGTGCACCGGCCAATTGGCGCGGCCCGTTGTTGACCTATTTGGAACAAATGCGAGATTGTGCATTTGGAGCCACGGTAGAGCATAAAAACCGATTGTCTACATTAGATTATATCATTTGACAAAGTGTTGCAGCGGCACACGAAACGTCATGATCTTTTAGATTCCTAGTTGACATACATTGCGAGACAAACGAATATCACTAGCGATATTATTTCCGATACTATATAAC
>JBAMJV010013377.1:0-59867 GCA_037951105.1 Echinarachnius parma
AGCCTTTCACATTCCACTGCACTATTTCACAGTTATAGTTTTTCGTCGTTGAATTTTCAATTTCAAATGCGCTTTTCTAAACGAGTGAAACAAAATACCAACACTAACAATTTCAGATCCATATTATACTTGTTTTTTAAAGTCTGCATGTATAAAAGAACAAACAACCTGTTATGTAATGATTTTTTTAAATAAAAAGTATTAAGTTTTCAAGTTGAAATTTATAGACTCATGCATATTCATGTTCCTGTTGAATGACCGTTCATGCTTGAGTGAGCTCACAAAGGTGTCGATTATTTTCTAATTGTGCATGGAGATGATCGGTCTTTCTGGGGTTATCGGCCAGAGAGGCGGAGAGACCGAGCAAGGGGTATCAATATCCTTGACAACTTTAGGTGATCGGTCTTGTTGCAAGGCGGTCTTCGATGATATTTCATACATTCCAGAATGCGCTTGCTAAGATTCGACCCTTCTGTTCTTGGGGGCTTACCATTCTCCTCTTCAACCATTCTCCTCTTTTTAAAACTCCTATAAAGGATTCAAGAGGACTAACCTATACCAAGCAGGTCCGTAGCCATGCAGGGGGGTGGGGTGGGTGTGATGGGGGGGGGGGGGGGGTGCGTTGGGTGCGTTAAAACACGATCCTTGTCAACTTTTGATTATCGGTCCTGTTGCATGGGGGTCTGCGGCGAGACTTCATACATTCCAGACTGCGCTTGTTAATTAAGAACTGTCCTCGGATGCTACCTACTCTCTAGGCCCCACTTTCAGTTAAAACTCTAGAGTATTGGGGGGGGGGGGGGTGGGGGGGGGGGGGTGGGGGGGGGGGGTTAACCTACCAAGAACCAAGAACCACGAATAATTCTTTTTTTTAACGAAATATGGAGAATGGCCAATATTTTATGTAAATGAGTGGTGGTGGCGGTGGTCGGTGCGGGTGGGGGCATGATGACATCATCCTATGTTCCCCTATAGGATGTGTGTGTGTCTTTCTTTTCATTGGTGGATGCGTGGTCAGGCCTCAAGGGCCGACCAGAGAAAAATAGCTATATACTCATCATTGTGCTCCTCTGCACGGAAATCTTTAGTAAAAGGCGAAAGATTTATGCGCGATGCAGAGAAACCAGAGTGAAGATTGCATGGAATTGAAAGCTAATGCACTTACATGGCACGCACTATTTCACAGTTATAGTTTTTCGTCGTTGAATATTCAATTTCAAATGCGCTTTTCTAAACGAGTGAAACAAAATACCAACACTAACAATTTCAGATCCATATTATACTTGTTTTTTAAAGTCTGCATGTATAAAAGAACAAACAACCTGTTATGTAATGATTTTTTTAAATAAAAAGTATTAAGTTTTCAAGTTGAAATTTATAGACTCATGCATATTCATGTTCCTGTTGAATGACCGTTCATGCTTGAGTGAGCTCACAAAGGTGTCGATTATTTTCTAATTGTGCATGGAGATGATCGGTCTTTCTGGGGTTATCGGCCAGAGAGGCGGAGAGACCGAGCAAGGGGTATCAATATCCTTGACAACTTTAGGTGATCGGTCTTGTTGCAAGGCGGTCTTCGATGATATTTCATACTTTCCAGAATGCGCTTGCTAAGATTCGACCCTTCTGTTCTTGGGGGCTTACCATTCTCCTCTTCAACCATTCTCCTCTTTTTAAAACTCCTATAAAGGATTCAAGAGGACTAACCTATACCAAGCAGGTCCGTAGCCATGCAGGGGGGTGGGGTGGGTGTGGTGGGGGCGGGGGGGGGGGGTGCGTTGGGTGCGTTAAAACACGATCCTTGTCAACTTTTGATTATCGGTCCTGTTGCATGGGGGTCTGCGGCGAGACTTCATACATTCCAGACTGCGCTTGTTAATTAAGAACTGTCCTCGGATGCTACCTACTCTCTAGGCCCCACTTTCAGTTAAAACTCTAGAGTATTGGGGGGGGGGGGGGGGGTTAACCTACCAAGAACCAAGAACCACGAATAATTCTTTTTTTTAACGAAATATGGAGAATGGCCAATATTTTATGTAAATGAGTGGTGGTGGCGGTGGTCGGTGCGGGTGGGGGCATGATGACATCATCCTATGTTCCCCTATAGGATGTGTGTGTGTCTTTCTTTTCATTGGTGGATGCGTGGTCAGGCCTCAAGGGCCGACCAGAGAAAAATAGCTATATACTCATCATTGTGCTCCTCTGCACGGAAATCTTTAGTAAAAGGCGAAAGATTTATGCGCGATGCAGAGAAACCAGAGTGAAGATTGCATGGAATTGAAAGCTAATGCACTTACATGGCACGCACTATTTCACAGTTATAGTTTTTCGTCGTTGAATTTTCAATTTCAAATGCGCTTTTCTAAACGAGTGAAACAAAATACCAACACTAACAATTTCAGATCCATTTTATACTTGTTTTTTAAAGTCTGCATGTATAAAAGAACAAACAACCTGTTATGTAATGATTTTTTAATATAAAAAAGTATTAAGTTTTCAAGTTGAAATTTATAGACTCATGCATATTCATGTTCCTGTTGAATGACCGTTCATGCTTGAGTGAGCTCACAAAGGTGTCGATTATTTTCTAATTGTGCATGGAGATGATCGGTCTTTCTGGGGTTATCGGCCAGAGAGGCGAAGAGACCGAGCAAGGGGTATCAATATCCTTGACAACTTTCGGTGATCGGTCTTGTTGCAAGGCGGTCTTCGATGAGATTTCATACATTCCAGAATGCGCTTGCTAAGATTCGACCCTTCTGTCCTTGGGGGCTTACCATTCTCCTCTTCAACCATTCTCCTCTTTTTAAAACTCCTATAAAGGATTCAAGAGGACTAACCTATACCAAGCAGGTCCGTAGCCATGCAGGGGGGGGGGGGGGGGGTGGGGGTGATGGGGGGGGGGGGGGCTGGTGCGTTGGGTGCGTTACAACACGATCCTTGTACACTTTTGATTATCGGTTCTGTTGCATGGGGGTCTGCGGCGAGACTTCATACATTCCAGACTGCGCTTGCTAATTAAGAACTGTCCTCGGATGCTACATACTCTCTCGGCCCCACCTTCAGTTAAAACTCTAGAGTATTGGGGGGGGGGGGGGGGTTTAACCTACCAAGAACCAAGAACCACGAATAATTCTTTTTTTTAACGAAATATGGAGAATGGCCAATATTTTATGTAAATGAGTGGTGGTGGCGGTGGTCGGTGCGGGTGGGCGCATGATGACATCATCCTATGTTCCCCTATAGGATGTGTGTGTGTCTTTCTTTTCATTGGTAGATGCGTGGTCAGGCCTCAAGGGCCGACCAGAGAAAAATAGCTATATACTCATCATTGTGCTCCTCTGCACGGAAATCTTTAGTAAAAGGCGAAAGATTTATGCGCGATGCAGAGAAACCAGAGTGAAGATTGCATGGAATTGAAAGCTAATGCACTTACATGCCACGCACTATTTCACAGTTATAGTTTTTCGTCGTTGAATTTTCAATTTCAAATGCGCTTTTCTAAACGAGTGAAACAAAATACCAACACTAACAATTTCAGATCCATATTATACTTGTTTTTTAAAGTCTGCATGTATAAAAGAACAAACAACCTGTTATGTAATGATTTTTTTTAATAAAAAGTATTAAGTTTTCAAGTTGAAATTTATAGACTCATGCATATTCATGTTCCTGTTGAATGACCGTTCATGCTTGAGTGAGCTCACAAAGGTGTCGATTATTTTCTAATTGTGCATGGAGATGATCGGTCTTTCTGGGGTTATCGGCCAGAGAGGCGGAGAGACCGAGCAAGGGGTATCAATATCCTTGACAACTTTAGGTGATCGGTCTTGTTGCAAGGCGGTCTTCGATGATATTTCATACTTTCCAGAATGCGCTTGCTAAGATTCGACCCTTCTGTTCTTGGGGGCTTACCATTCTCCTCTTCAACCATTCTCCTCTTTTTAAAACTCCTATAAAGGATTCAAGAGGACTAACCTATACCAAGCAGGTCCGTAGCCATGCAGGGGGGTGGGGTGGGTGTGGTGGGGGCGGGGGGGGGGGGGTGCGTTGGGTGCGTTAAAACACGATCCTTGTCAACTTTTGATTATCGGTCCTGTTGCATGGGGGTCTGCGGCGAGACTTCATACATTCCAGACTGCGCTTGTTAATTAAGAACTGTCCTCGGATGCTACCTACTCTCTAGGCCCCACTTTCAGTTAAAACTCTAGAGTATTGGGGGGGGGGGGGGGGGGGGGTTAACCTACCAAGAACCAAGAACCACGAATAATTCTTTTTTTTAACGAAATATGGAGAATGGCCAATATTTTATGTAAATGAGTGGTGGTGGCGGTGGTCGGTGCGGGTGGGGGCATGATGACATCATCCTATGTTCCCCTATAGGATGTGTGTGTGTCTTTCTTTTCATTGGTGGATGCGTGGTCAGGCCTCAAGGGCCGACCAGAGAAAAATAGCTATATACTCATCATTGTGCTCCTCTGCACGGAAATCTTTAGTAAAAGGCGAAAGATTTATGCGCGATGCAGAGAAACCAGAGTGAAGATTGCATGGAATTGAAAGCTAATGCACTTACATGGCACGCACTATTTCACAGTTATAGTTTTTCGTCGTTGAATTTTCAATTTCAAATGCGCTTTTCTAAACGAGTGAAACAAAATACCAACACTAACAATTTCAGATCCATTTTATACTTGTTTTTTAAAGTCTGCATGTATAAAAGAACAAACAACCTGTTATGTAATGATTTTTTAATATAAAAAAGTATTAAGTTTTCAAGTTGAAATTTATAGACTCATGCATATTCATGTTCCTGTTGAATGACCGTTCATGCTTGAGTGAGCTCACAAAGGTGTCGATTATTTTCTAATTGTGCATGGAGATGATCGGTCTTTCTGGGGTTATCGGCCAGAGAGGCGAAGAGACCGAGCAAGGGGTATCAATATCCTTGACAACTTTCGGTGATCGGTCTTGTTGCAAGGCGGTCTTCGATGAGATTTCATACATTCCAGAATGCGCTTGCTAAGATTCGACCCTTCTGTCCTTGGGGGCTTACCATTCTCCTCTTCAACCATTCTCCTCTTTTTAAAACTCCTATAAAGGATTCAAGAGGACTAACCTATACCAAGCAGGTCCGTAGCCATGCAGGGGGGGGGGGGGGGGGTGGGGGTGATGGGGGGGGGGGGGGGCTGGTGCGTTGGGTGCGTTACAACACGATCCTTGTACACTTTTGATTATCGGTTCTGTTGCATGGGGGTCTGCGGCGAGACTTCATACATTCCAGACTGCGCTTGCTAATTAAGAACTGTCCTCGGATGCTACATACTCTCTCGGCCCCACCTTCAGTTAAAACTCTAGAGTATTGGGGGGGGGGGGGGGGTTTAACCTACCAAGAACCAAGAACCACGAATAATTCTTTTTTTTAACGAAATATGGAGAATGGCCAATATTTTATGTAAATGAGTGGTGGTGGCGGTGGTCGGTGCGGGTGGGCGCATGATGACATCATCCTATGTTCCCCTATAGGATGTGTGTGTGTCTTTCTTTTCATTGGTAGATGCGTGGTCAGGCCTCAAGGGCCGACCAGAGAAAAATAGCTATATACTCATCATTGTGCTCCTCTGCACGGAAATCTTTAGTAAAAGGCGAAAGATTTATGCGCGATGCAGAGAAACCAGAGTGAAGATTGCATGGAATTGAAAGCTAATGCACTTTACATGCCACGCACTATTTCACAGTTATAGTTTTTCGTCGTTGAATTTTCAATTTCAAATGCGCTTTTCTAAACGAGTGAAACAAAATACCAACACTAACAATTTCAGATCCATATTATACTTGTTTTTTAAAGTCTGCATGTATAAAAGAACAAACAACCTGTTATGTAATGATTTTTTTTAATAAAAAGTATTAAGTTTTCAAGTTGAAATTTATAGACTCATGCATATTCATGTTCCTGTTGAATGACCGTTCATGCTTGAGTGAGCTCACAAAGGTGTCGATTATTTTCTAATTGTGCATGGAGATGATCGGTCTTTCTGGGGTTATCGGCCAGAGAGGCGGAGAGACCGAGCAAGGGGTATCAATATCCTTGACAACTTTAGGTGATCGGTCTTGTTGCAAGGCGGTCTTCGATGATATTTCATACATTCCAGAATGCGCTTGCTAAGATTCGACCCTTCTGTTCTTGGGGGCTTACCATTCTCCTCTTCAACCATTCTCCTCTTTTTAAAACTCCTCTAAAGGATTCAAGAGGACTAACCTATACCAAGCAGGTCCGTAGCCATGCAGGGGGGTGGGATGGGTGTGGTGGGGGGGGGGGGGGGGGGGGTGCGTTGGGTGCGTTAAAACACGATCCTTGTCAACTTTTGATTATCGGTCCTGTTGCATGGGGGTCTGCGGCGAGACTTCATACATTCCAGACTGCGCTTGTTAATTAAGAACTGTCCTCGGATGCTACCTACTCTCTAGGCCCCACTTTCAGTTAAAACTCTAGAGTATTGGGGGGGGGGGGGGGGGGGGGGTTAACCTACCAAGAACCAAGAACCACGAATAATTCTTTTTTTTAACGAAATATGGAGAATGGCCAATATTTTATGTAAATGAGTGGTGGTGGCGGTGGTCGGTGCGGGTGGGGGCATGATGACATCATCCTATGTTCCCCTATAGGATGTGTGTGTGTCTTTCTTTTCATTGGTGGATGCGTGGTCAGGCCTCAAGGGCCGACCAGAGAAAAATAGCTATATACTCATCATTGTGCTCCTCTGCACGGAAATCTTTAGTTAAAGGCGAAAGATTTATGCGCGATGCAGAGAAACCAGAGTGAAGATTGCATGGAATTGAAAGCTAATGCACTTACATGGCACGCACTATTTCACAGTTATAGTTTTTCGTCGTTGAATTTTCAATTTCAAATGCGCTTTTCTAAACGAGTGAAACAAAATACCAACACTAACAATTTCAGATCCATTTTATACTTGTTTTTTAAAGTCTGCATGTATAAAAGAACAAACAACCTGTTATGTAATGATTTTTTAATATAAAAAAGTATTAAGTTTTCAAGTTGAAATTTATAGACTCATGCATATTCATGTTCCTGTTGAATGACCGTTCATGCTTGAGTGAGCTCACAAAGGTGTCGATTATTTTCTAATTGTGCATGGAGATGATCGGTCTTTCTGGGGTTATCGGCCAGAGAGGCGAAGAGACCGAGCAAGGGGTATCAATATCCTTGACAACTTTCGGTGATCGGTCTTGTTGCAAGGCGGTCTTCGATGAGATTTCATACATTCCAGAATGCGCTTGCTAAGATTCGACCTTCTGTCCTTGGGGGCTTACCATTCTCCTCTTCAACCATTCTCCTCTTTTTAAAACTCCTATAAAGGATTCAAGAGGACTAACCTATACCAAGCAGGTCCGTAGCCATGCAGGGGGGGGGGGGGTGGGGGTGATGGGGGGGGGGGGGGTGGTGCGTTGGGTGCGTTACAACACGATCCTTGTCAACTTTTGATTATCGGTCCTGTTGCATGGGGGTCTGCGGCGAGACTTCATACATTCCAGACTGCGCTTGCTAATTAAGAACTGTCCTCGGATGCTACATACTCTCTCGGCCCCACCTTCAGTTAAAACTCTAGAGTATTGGGGGGGGGGGGGGGGGGGGGGGTAACCTACCAAGAACCAAGAACCACGAATAATTTTTTTTTTTACAAAATATGAAGAATGGCCAATATTTTATGTAAATGAGTGGTGGTGGCGGTGGTCGGTGCGGGTGGGCGCATGATGACATCATCCTATGTTCCCCTATAGGATGTGTGTGTGTCTTTCTTTTCATTGGTGGATGCGTGGTCAGGCCTCAAGGGCCGACCAGAGAAAAATAGCTATATACTCATCATTGTGCTCCTCTGCACGGAAATCTTTAGTAAAAGGCGAAAGATTTATGCGCGATGCAGAGAAACCAGAGTGAAGATTGCATGGAATTGAAAGCTAATGCACTTTACATGCCACGCACTATTTCACAG
Source organism: Echinarachnius parma (assembly GCA_037951105.1). Classification (NCBI taxonomy): domain Eukaryota; kingdom Metazoa; phylum Echinodermata; class Echinoidea; order Clypeasteroida; family Echinarachniidae; genus Echinarachnius; species Echinarachnius parma. The sequence continues at coordinate 8,013 of JBAMJV010013377.1, forward strand.
TTATAGTTTTTCGTCGTTGAATTTTCAATTTCAAATGCGCTTTTCTAAACGAGTGAAACAAAATACCAACACTAACAATTTCAGATCCATATTATACTTGTTTTTAAAGTCTGCAATGTATAAAAGAACAAACAACCTGTTATGTAATGATTTTTTTTAATAAAAAGTATTAAGTTTTCAAGTTGAAATTTATAGACTCATGCATATTCATGTTCCTGTTGAATGACCGTTCATGCTTGAGTGAGCTCACAAAGGTGTCGATTATTTTCTAATTGTGCATGGAGATGATCGGTCTTTCTGGGGTTATCGGCCAGAGAGGCGGAGAGACCGAGCAAGGGGTATCAATATCCTTGACAACTTTAGGTGATCGGTCTTGTTGCAAGGCGGTCTTCGATGATATTTCATACATTCCAGAATGCGCTTGCTAAGATTCGACCCTTCTGTTCTTGGGGGCTTACCATTCTCCTCTTCAACCATTCTCCTCTTTTTAAAACTCCTATAAAGGATTCAAGAGGACTAACCTATACCAAGCAGGTCCGTAGCCATGCAGGGGGTGGGGTGGGTGTGATGGGGGGGGGGGGGGGGGGGGGTGCGTTGGGTGCGTTAAAACACGATCCTTGTCAACTTTTGATTATCGGTCCTGTTGCATGGGGGTCTGCGGCGAGACTTCATACATTCCAGACTGCGCTTGTTAATTAAGAACTGTCCTCGGATGCTACCTACTCTCTAGGCCCCACTTTCAGTTAAAACTCTAGAGTATTGGGGGGGGGGGGGGGGGTGGGGGGGGGGGTTAACCTACCAAGAACCAAGAACCACGAATAATTCTTTTTTTTAACGAAATATGGAGAATGGCCAATATTTTATGTAAATGAGTGGTGGTGGCGGTGGTCGGTGCGGGTGGGGGCATGATGACATCATCCTATGTTCCCCTATAGGATGTGTGTGTGTCTTTCTTTTCATTGGTGGATGCGTGGTCAGGCCTCAAGGGCCGACCAGAGAAAATAGCTATATACTCATCATTGTGCTCCTCTGCACGGAAATCTTTAGTAAAAAGGCGAAAGATTTATGCGCGATGCAGAGAAACCAGAGTGAAGATTGCATGGAATTGAAAGCTAATGCACTTACATGGCACGCACTATTTCACAGTTATAGTTTTTCGTCGTTGAATATTCAATTTCAAATGCGCTTTTCTAAACGAGTGAAACAAAATACCAACACTAACAATTTCAGATCCATATTATACTTGTTTTTTTAAAGTCTGCATGTATAAAAGAACAAACAACCTGTTATGTAATGATTTTTTTAAATAAAAAGTATTAAGTTTTCAAGTTGAAATTTATAGACTCATGCATATTCATGTTCCTGTTGAATGACCGTTCATGCTTGAGTGAGCTCACAAAGGTGTCGATTATTTTCTAATTGTGCATGGAGATGATCGGTCTTTCTGGGGTTATCGGCCAGAGAGGCGGAGAGACCGAGCAAGGGGTATCAATATCCTTGACAACTTTAGGTGATCGGTCTTGTTGCAAGGCGGTCTTCGATGATATTTCATACATTCCAGAATGCGCTTGCTAAGATTCGACCCTTCTGTTCTTGGGGGCTTACCATTCTCCTCTTCAACCATTCTCCTCTTTTTAAAACTCCTCTAAAGGATTCAAGAGGACTAACCTATACCAAGCAGGTCCGTAGCCATGCAGGGGGGTGGGGTGGGTGTGGTGGAGGGGGGGGGGGGGGTGCGTTGGGTGCGTTAAAACACGATCCTTGTCAACTTTTGATTATCGGTCCTGTTGCATGGGGGTCTGCGGCGAGACTTCATACATTCCAGACTGCGCTTGTTAATTAAGAACTGTCCTCGGATGCTACCTACTCTCTAGGCCCCACTTTCAGTTAAAACTCTAGAGTATCGGGGGGGGGGGGGGGGGGGGGGGGGTTAACCTACCAAGAACCAAGAACCACGAATAATTCTTTTTTTTAACGAAATATGGAGAATGGCCAATATTTTATGTAAATGAGTGGTGGTGGCGGTGGTCGGTGCGGGTGGGGGCATGATGACATCATCCTATGTTCCCCTATAGGATGTGTGTGTGTCTTTCTTTTCATTGGTGGATGCGTGGTCAGGCCTCAAGGGCCGACCAGAGAAAAATAGCTATATACTCATCATTGTGCTCCTCTGCACGGAAATCTTTAGTAAAAGGCGAAAGATTTATGCGCGATGCAGAGAAACCAGAGTGAAGATTGCATGGAATTGAAAGCTAATGCACTTACATGGCACGCACTATTTCACAGTTATAGTTTTTCGTCGTTGAATTTTCAATTTCAAATGCGCTTTTCTAAACGAGTGAAACAAAATACCAACACTAACAATTTCAGATCCATTTTATACTTGTTTTTTAAAGTCTGCATGTATAAAAGAACAAACAACCTGTTATGTAATGATTTTTTAATATAAAAAAGTATTAAGTTTTCAAGTTGAAATTTATAGACTCATGCATATTCATGTTCCTGTTGAATGACCGTTCATGCTTGAGTGAGCTCACAAAGGTGTCGATTATTTTCTAATTGTGCATGGAGATGATCGGTCTTTCTGGGGTTATCGGCCAGAGAGGCGAAGAGACCGAGCAAGGGGTATCAATATCCTTGACAACTTTCGGTGATCGGTCTTGTTGCAAGGCGGTCTTCGATGAGATTTCATACATTCCAGAATGCGCTTGCTAAGATTCGACCCTTCTGTCCTTGGGGGCTTACCATTCTCCTCTTCAACCATTCTCCTCTTTTTAAAACTCCTATAAAGGATTCAAGAGGACTAACCTATACCAAGCAGGTCCGTAGCCATGCAGGGGGGGGGGGGGGGTGGGGGTGATGGGGGGGGGGGGTGGTGCGTTGGGTGCGTTACAACACGATCCTTGTCAACTTTTGATTATCGGTCCTGTTGCATGGGGGTCTGCGGCGAGACTTCATACATTCCAGACTGCGCTTGCTAATTAAGAACTGTCCTCGGATGCTACATACTCTTTCGGCCCCACCTTCAGTTAAAACTCTAGAGTATTGGGGGGGGGGGGGGGGTAACCTACCAAGAACCAAGAACCACGAATAATTTTTTTTTTAAACGAAATATGGAGAATGGCCAATATTTTATGTAAAAGAGTGGTGGTGGCGGTGGTCGGTGCGGGTGGGGGCATGATGACATCATCCTATGTTCCCCTATAGGATGTGTGTGTGTCTTTCTTTTCATTGGTGGATGCGTGGTCAGGCCTCAAGGGCCGACCAGAGAAAAATAGCTATATACTCATCATTGTGCTCCTCTGCACGGAAATCTTTAGTAAAAGGCGAAAGATTTATGCGCGATGCAGAGAAACCAGAGTGAAGATTGCATGGAATTGAAAGCTAATGCACTTACATGGCACGCACTATTTCACAGTTATAGTTTTTCGTCGTTGAATATTCAATTTCAAATGCGCTTTTCTAAACGAGTGAAACAAAATACCAACACTAGCAATTTCAGATCCATATTATACTTGTTTTTTAATGTCTGCATGTATAAAAATACAAACAACCTGTTATGTAATGATTTTTTTAAATAAAAATATTAAGTTTTCAAGTTGAAATTCATAGACTCATGCATATTCATGTTCCTGTTGAATGACCGTTCATGCTTGAGTGAGCTCACAAAGGTGTCGATTATTTTCTAATTGTGCATGGAGATGATCGGTCTTTCTGGGGTTATCGGCCAGAGAGGCGGAGAGACCGAGCAAGGGGTATCAATATCCTTGACAACTTTCGGTGATCGGTCTTGTTGCAAGGCGGTCTTCGATGATATTTCATACATTCCAGAATGCGCTTGCTAAGATTCGACCCTTCTGTTCTTGGGGGCTTACCATTCTCCTCTTCAACCATTCTCCTCTTTTTTAAATTCCTATAAAGGTTTCAAGAGGATTAACCTATACCAAGCAGGTCCGTAGCCATGCGGGGGGGGGGGGGGGGGTGGGGGTGATGGGGGGTGCTGGGGGTGCGTTACAACACGATCCTTGTCAACTTTTGATTATCGGTCCTGTTGCATGGGGGTCTGCGGCGAGACTTCATACAGTCCAGACTGCGTTTGCTAATTAAGAACTGTCCTCGGATGCTACCCATTCTCTCGGCCCCACCTTCAGTTAAAACTCTAGAGTATTGGGGGGGAGGGGGTTAACCTACCAAGAACCACGAATAATTTTTTTTTTAAACGAAATATGGAGAATGGCCAATATTTTATGTAAATGAGTGGTGGTGGCGGTGGTGGTCGGTGCCTGTAGGCGCATGATGACATCATCCTATGTTCCCCTATAGGATGTGTGTGTGTCTTTCTTTTCATTGGTTGATGCGTGGTCAGGCCTCAAGGGCCGACCAGAGAAAAATAACTATATACTCATCATTGTGCTCCTCTGCACGGAAATCTTTAGTAAAAGGCGAAAGATTTATGCGCGATGCAGAGAAACCAGAGTGAAGATTGCATGGAATTGAAAGCTAATGCACTTACATGGCACGCACTATTTCACAGTTATAGTTTTTCGTCGTTGAATTTTCAATTTCAAATGCGCTTTTCTAAACGAGTGAAACAAAATACCAACACTAACAATTTCAGATCCATATTAGACTTGTTTTTTAAAGTCTGCATGTATAAAAGAACAAACAACCTGTTATGTAATGATTTTTTAAAATAAAAAGTATTAAGTTTTCAAGTTGAAATGTATAGACTCATGCATATTCATGTTCCTGTTGAATGACCGTTCATGCCTGAGTGAGCTCACAAAGGTGTCGATTATTTTCTAATCGTGCATGGAGATGATCGGTCTTTCCGGGGTTATCGGCCAGAGAGGCGGAGAGACGAGCGAGGGGTATCAATATCCTTGACAACTTTCGGTGATCGGTCTTGTTGCAAGGCGGTCTTCGATGAGATTTCATACATTCCAGAATGCGCTTGCTAAGATTCGACCCTTCTGTGCTTGTGGGCTTACCATTCTCCTCTTCAACCATTCTCCTCTTTTTAAAACTCCTATAAAGGATTCAAGAGGACTAACCTATACCAAGCAGGTCCGTAGCCATGCAGGGGGGGGGGGGGGGGCGTGGGGTGGGGTGGGGGTAATGGGGGGGGGGGGGGGAGAGTGCGTTGGGTGCGTTAAAACACGATCCTTGTCAACTTTTGATTATCGGTCCTGTTGCATGGGGGTCTGCGGCGAGACTTAATACATTCCAGACTGCGCTTGCTAATTAAGAACTGTCCTCGGATGCTACCTACTCTCTCGGCCCCACTTTCAGTTAAAACTCTAGAGTATTGGGGGTGGGGGGGGGGGGGGGTTAACCTAACAAGAACCAAGAACCACGAATAATTCTTTTTTTTAACGAAATATGGAGAATGGCCAATATTTTATGTAAATGAGTGGTGGTGGCGGTGGTCGGTGCGGGTGGGGGCATGATGACATCATCCTATGTTCCCCTATAGGATGTGTGTGTGTCTTTCTTTTCATTGGTGGATGCGTGGTCAGGCCTCAAGGGCCGACCAGAGAAAAATAGCTATATACTCATCATTGTGCTCCTCTGCACGGAAATCTTTAGTAAAAGGCGAAAGATTTATGCGCGATGCAGAGAAACCAGAGTGAAGATTGCATGGAATTGAAAGCTAATGCACTTACATGGCACGCACTATTTCACAGTTATAGTTTTTCGTCGTTGAATATTCAATTTCAAATGCGCTTTTCTAAACGAGTGAAACAAAATACCAACACTAACAATTTCAGATCCATATTATACTTGTTTTTTAATGTCTGCATGTATAAAAGAACAAATAACCTGTTATGTAATGATTTTTTTAAATGAAAAGTATTTAGTTTTCAAGTTGAAATTGATAGACTCATGCATATTCATGTTCCTGTTGAATGACTGTTCATGCTTGTGTGAGCTCACAAAGGTGTCGATTATTTTCTAATTGGGCATGGAGATGATCGGTCTTTCTGGGGTTATCGGCCAGAGAGGCGGAGAGACCGAGCAAGGGGTATCAATATCCTTGACAACTTTCGGTGATCGGTCTTGTTGCAAGGCGGTCTTCGATGAGATTTCATACATTCCAGAATGCGCTTGCTAAGATTCGACCCTTCTGTTCTTGGGGGCTTACCAGTCTCCTCTTAAACCATTCTCCTCTTTTTAAAACTCCTATGAAGTTTTCAAGAGGATTAACCTCTACCAAGCAGGTCCGTAGCCATGCAGGGGGGGGGGGGGGGGTGCGTTGGGTGCGTTATACGACACGATCCTTGACCACTTTTGATTATCGGTCCTGTTGCGTGCGTTCGCTATACGGGCTTGTCCCCAGCTTGTCGATATCTCCATTCCAGCGCTAGCGGCGCGGACAGGTGAGAACGGGCGGTGGATTTATACATTTCACGGGCGGGTATTGGATTTTTTCCGATATTTCTGCATTTAACGCATCCTTAGGTTCGGATTTCACCACACAAGCCCTTTTTAGATACTTATTCAGCAATATTGATCAATTATAAATGTTTTCTGTAACTTTCCCAAAACTGTTATTCATCTTTAAAGTGGGGGCGTAGAGAGCCCAGAAAATGTACAAACAATAATTATGGAGATTTTATTTTAGTTCTGAATTTCTTCACCTAGCTGAGTTAACAGTGACACGAACAACCACATCCAGACGTTTTACTTGCATGGTGAGGCGTATCCGATAGACGCCTAGATATGGCAATTTGTGTACAAACCTATGGGGATTTTTTTGTTTGTATTTGTACATGTTTTTTTTCTGTATATAAACATACTGTTATAGAAAATACAAATTTTCGTAACTAAATGAATGAAACACTGTAGGGGTAGAACAGTTTGGGTTTAGAGGACGCTTCAGGAAAATAATACTTTTTTGTGAGGTATATAGGCCTAATTGTAATTTTGGAAAAAGCCCACAATTTGAAATAAAGAATACATTTTATATTTGAACCCGGGATTTGAACCCCTTTTTTAACCAAATCATTAGGTAATTCTATCGCTAGCTGAATACCGCTCCTGGAGGGCTGAGGAGCGGTAGTGATTTTTGAGCACTCAAGCTTGCATCCAGTACATTTTATCAGGGTTGGCACTTCTTATCTCTAGCCCCTGGGCGCTAATGTCTCAGCAGAGGATTAGCAGAGAGTAGAGAGAATGAACCGCATAAAACTGATAAGAATGTGGTCGATACGGAAACAAAAATGATAAAATTGATCACCACGATGGTGGAAGACAAGCTAAGGGGACAATCCGACGTCATGATTGGTACTTCCCGAAATGCCCCTTGACACTATTACATTGAAACTTCATTGAATAAAGCATGTGAAATGAGAATCATTCTCATAGTTGTACAATTTTATTTCAAAATATTTTATTTAGGCCAGGCGATATCTTCACTTTTTTTTTTTAAAATACACAAAATGCTTATAGCCTACACTTCTTTAAAAAATTTTCAAAAGGGGTTTTTAAATAGCTGTTGATGATATCTCTATTTTAATCATTATTTTAACAAAACATCACATGCACAATTTTGTATGAAAAATGGTTGAAACCAATGAGTTTTTAGAGAGCGTCCTCTTGAGTCACTGTAACGGCTCTTTCGTATTGTCAATTATTTTGTAATAATTTAAATGGTCATAATCTTTATTTGATGTAAAGGTTAATTTGTATTTGATCTGAATGTAAAATCAAATGCTGTATTTTATGTATTGATTACCTTGTTATTGTTTGTATGTAAGAATGAAGAAAATAAATATCATTGAAAAAAAAGAAAAGGGTTTTTACTTAGTCATTTGAAATTGTGTATACATTATTTTCAGTGTATACATGCTCGAATTTTTTTGGTGGAGTTATAACTATTAGTTTGTACTGTAATGGTGCAGGTTTTGGTTACTAAAATTCAGTTTGACCAAAACTCAACTATCCCTTTATTGGCTATAATGTATAAGAAACATCTGAAATATCCACAAATATATTAGACCAACGTTGCCAGATCTGGCATAATTATGCTTTCTGGCATAATTTTGACCCTTTTAGCATCTGGCATTATGCCTGGCATAATTTGGCCTTTTTTAGCAAAATTCTGGCATAAATTGACTCTTTTTAGCATCATTCTGGCAGAATTTGAAGAAAAAAAAAGGTCTCGACAATCGTCACCATCACTGATCTCCACCGGAATTTTTTTGGAAGATCCTGGTCTTGGCCTCTGAATTTGTGTAAAAATCCTGGTCTTGCCTCAAATATGTGGGACTGGACCTGGTCTTGGTCTAAAAAACGTCGAACACCCCTAGTCTTCACTTTAAAAAATGTCTACGACTACCCCCCCCCCCCCCTCCCCCCCACACTTACAGGATTTTCCCAACCAATGGGTCCTGGACCTGGTCTAGGCCTCGAAAGTTTGGGACGGGACCTGGTCTCGGCATCGAAAATTTTCTACGACTACCCCCCCCCCCCCCGCTTACAGGATGTTTCTCAACCAATGGGTCCTGGTCTAGGCCTCAAAATGTCCTGGTCTCGGTCTAAAAAAAGACTCTCGGCTCCAAAAGAGGGTTTGGCATAATTTTTGGCGATTAAGCATAATTTTCGCTGCTCCCCTAGCATAATTGTATTTTTTGCACTGGCAACACTGTATTAGACCTAGGCCTATATCCAATTGGAATAAATGTTGGAGCCCGATATTTATTCAATAATTTAAGAAAATGTTTATAAATCCTACACGTACAACATACAGTTTTTGATAATCTCTCTACTGAAAAATTATTTTAACCCATCGTCACATTCACATTTTTGATAAAACATACATATTGGGCATGGGTGAAATATTCGCGACGAATATAAGATGCGCCTTATCGAAGACTATCCTACAGGGACCATGCAGCTAGCTGTGCATGCACGTGGCAACTTTGTTGTGTCTACGTCGTTGTGTCTGGGGAATTCTATCGGAAACTCGCCGAATTACTGGCCGCCACGGCCCCGATCCAAACTGACAGCACATGCATGCAGCGCAACCCATGCACTCTGCTCGTGATCAATGATCGATCGTATGCTGTCGCGCGGGCCGCGGCGGCATGCGCTGCATATGCACGGCCGCGCCGTAATAAACTTTTCCGCTGGTATGATATCGTGACGACGACGTTGACGACGCGAACACAGTTTGCACTTTGGCTCTGCTAATTCATGTAACTCATTCCGATCCTGATCCTGATTCTAAATCTGCGCAAAAATAGGATTAGGTTTTAGTAGTGGACTTGATTATTGATCTAGACTCTAGATATGCACCGCAGGATTGCTGTCTTCTCTGATCTGACGGTTTTTTTTGGTGTGATTTGAACCAGCTGACAAGAACCCAAGACAAGACCAAGTGACAAGTCCAAGACTCAAATAGAAATAGTCAACAACTCAATTCAAGACTCAAGCCGAGACGAACAAGTGAAAGAAGGAATCATGTCGGTTGGATCAGTTGGATTTCTCGGTGCTGGAAAAATTGCACAAACGATTATGAAAGGGCTTCTTGCTGCAAGTGAGTAGAATATAAATAACTGTATTTTTAAATAAATACATTTTTAGGCCACTGTAAAAATGCCCCAATAATTAGTTGAAGATTATTAATATTATCATGATTATTATTTTGAAGCGCCCTCTGCCACTGGCTCTGGTACTCTCTGGAAATTAAAGGGATATTGTAGTAGTCTAAAGTAACTTGTCTTTGTTGACATGTACATGGTGCAAAAAGTGATGAATGGTTGATTAAATTTAAATGTGTATGTTTGTGTATAAAATGGATGGATGTAATATGGCCGAATATATGAGCTAAAATGCAAAGTGATATTCGCGAACTCATCGTATCAACTTTAAATACACAGTACAGTTATAGCTGTCAAGTGGATAATCAGGGAAACTCCCATTTCCCTGGGATAATTAAAAAACTGAACACCAAGGGCAAGGTAAGCTAGAGAACACGGGGGGAGGGCGGCAGCACCATAGTCCTGTCCAGGGGTGGCGGTTGGGGGTACACAGCAGGCAGGGATGTGCCTCAGACAACTTCAAAACAAGGTCTAGTAGGCCTATAGGGCCTAAGGAGCAGCTATTTTTAAAAATGATAGGCCCTAGCTGTTGCAGAAAGAGATACAATTGATTGTAAGTCAGAAAATTTGCGTGTTTCAACTAATCAGATTTGCGCATTTAGAACACATGATCTGACTTGCAATTAATTGTATCTCTTTCTGCAACAGGGCCAACGACTGATAATCAATGATTAGAGCGGCTAGTTTCATCATTAATAATAGACCTACTCCTAGCTGTCTAAAGAGGAGATACCTGTATCATTTACTTATAGTTATAACGAAAAGGTCTTTAGAAGTTTAGACTTTAGTGGTCTTTTTTGATGAAAATGAGACCCTTAGACTTAGTCCTGAGCGGCCCAATCGGCTCTGAAAAAGGGTGTCTTTGAAGCGGCACATACCCAAATTTGTTAGTCTTCGATGAGATAGAGCTCTAGATGCACCACTTTGGCCGACCCAGAATGGAGTCTACAAGGGAGGGGGGGGGGGGGGGGGGGGTGGGCAGAAAATGGTTTCCTTGCCTTGAAAATGATGAAGGGAATCAAAGTTCTTGATCTTAGTTTGTTACTTTGAACAATACTCTTCTTTAGATTATAGAAAGAACAAAATCATGAATCATCTCATGGTCCTGACAATGACATGCATGTGGGAACTCTGCTCTGATTATTTAAAGGGATCTAGTAACTTTGTTGACCTGTGGAAAAAAATTATGAAGGGTTGATGCAATGTGTATAACTGTCTCCCTTCCCCCCCCCCCCCCCCCATTACAAATATTTTATCCACATTATAAACTATAACTTGTTTTTTTTTATCCCCTTTTTTGTCTAAATCTTTTTAGATGCTGTTGCTCCAGAAAAGATTGCAGCCAGTGACCCCTTGGGAAGCAATCTTAAAATATTTTCGGTGAGTTTTTTTAGCTTCATAAAGTCTGTACAATTTAAAAACCCTTACACCAATGCTCAGAATTAGCAGGCATTCTCTACCAAAGCTTGCCCACGACTTCAATGGCATGCACAACAAAAAGAACTAATGCTCTATGCAATTTGTATATATCTGAGCATATCCGTTCTTTTAGTAATGCATGCGTGGGCATGTTTGGTAGTGAATGCCAAATTGGCACAGGCCGGCTGGCCCTGGGCCACTAGCCTCGGGCTACCAATTTCATTGAATCTAAATTCCACTAGCCCAAATGGACAACTAAATATTACAGAATCTGTAATGTTCTTCTTTGTTTGGGGCCATGCACCACCATATTTAGGTTTTGGGCCACTAGAATTTGAAAAATATTGTTTTTACTTGCCTGACTGGGCCACAAGACCAAACAGTTAATTTTAGCATTGCTTACACCTTCTACTTAGTAGCCAGCTGCATGATAATTGCTAGGTTGAAGCCACTCTTCAATGGCCTATCCCGTATATGAAGGAAATGAAGGATCTTGGAACAAGCAGTATCAAGGAGCTAGTCGAGGTGTCAGACAAGGGCCCCATTGCAGAAAGAGGTACAATCGATCGTAAGTTACAATTAATTGTAAGTCCGACACTTTGCGTGATTCAACCAATCAGATTCGCGCATTTAGAACACATGACCTGACTTACAATTAGTTGTAACTTACAATCGATTGTATCTCTTTCTGCAACGGGGCCATAGTCTTCATTGCAACCAAGCCCAACATCGCAGGCCCTGTCCTACATGAGATATCCCCAGTCATCAGTAAAGACCACCTCGTTGTGTCGTTGGCATCTTTGATATCCAGCCATAATGTTTTAATGTTTATATTTTCCAATAAAGGATCTTGGAACAAGTACAGCAGGCAGTAACAAGGAGCTAGTTGAGGTGTCAGACCTGGTCTTCCTAGTGACTAAGCCCAACATCGCAGGCCCTGTCCTACGTGAGATATCCCCAGTCATCAGTAAAGACCACCTTGTTGTGTCATTGGCATCTTTAATATCCAGCCATAATGTTTTAATTTTCCAAGTTTCCAATTTTAATTTTCCAATAAAGGATCTTGGAACAAGTACAGCAGGCAGTAATAAGGAGCTAGTCGAGGTGTCAGACGTCATCTTTCTTGCGACCAAGCCCAACATTGCAGGGACAGTCCTACGTGAGATAGCTCCAGTCATCAGTAAAGACCACCTTGTCGTGTCGCTAGCAGCTGGGATCACACTGGAGTTTTTGGAGAGTGTGAGTTAAATGGGAGAGAAAATTACTTGAGGCCCCTGTTTCATAAAAAATTTCCAAATTGTTTTAAAGTGTTCCTTTTACTTTGTCAAATTTAACCAAAATCACTTGGAGCTTTCACATTCTCCTATACCTTTGTTGTTTGGGTATGGTCACACTAAGAATGAAATAGGTTTTGATTTTTTGAAATGTTCCCATAATTATGGAGATATTTAAGATTGAATGTAAATGCATTTCAGGTTGCAGTCAAAAGTATTAGAATTCAGATACATGTACTTTGATTGTCCATAGTATTTGAAATCGGATACTTTTCGCAATGATCAGGGATATTATTTGACATAAATTTTCCCTTTTTTCCCCTCTTGGTTAACATGGTTCTACTATCAGACAAAGAGTCATTTAAGCATTTTTTTCATTTCAAAGACTTTATTTTCTGCAATCAAACAAATCAGTTACAACAAATATGGATAATAATATAAAACATAAGGTATGCAAACATATACGGTATACAAAATTTAGCACTAAATTTCTATAATTTCTAATACATGAGTACAAGAGTAAATTATACGTTGGGCCATTGCGTGTATAAAGAAAGAAAGCAGAAGGTCGCCGTTATAAGCAAAAGCTTGAGCAGACGGTCAACCGAGCTGATGCATGATGCCAAACACATCACTAATAATCAGGCATGGGAAACATTTATATTTGTGTGGGTGCATCAATAGTCTGGTATTTGTTAGAAATTTGAATAGGAGCCAGCTTTAGAAAGTACTACTTCTGAGTGATTTTAATAACCTTTGCCATATTTGCCCTTTGCCTTTGAATGCTTTTGACTGCTAGATCAAATGAGAGTTATACATGTATGTGTCATGTAGGGCCAAACACACCGCTGATAATCATGCACAGTGCAACCTTTCTATTTGTGAGGTTGCATCAATAGTCTGGTACTTGTTAAAAAATTACATTAATAGCCAGGGGCTTGTTCCTTGAAAGGATCCTATAGCTATGTAGTATGCATTTTGCACAAAGCTTTGGGGTCTGAACGCAGGCAACCTAGCTAAGACCCTTTCACGAAACAAGCCCCAGCTTTTGAAGGAACTTTATACTTAGAGTAATTCTAATATCCTTGCAATATTCCTTTAATGCAGAAACTGCCCGATCAGACGAGGGTCATACGGGCGATGCCGAACACACCGCTGATTATCCGGCACGGCGCGACCATCTTCTCGTGCGGTAGCAATACGAGGGAGGGCGATGGGAAGCTATTCCAGGGTCTGCTATCCAAGCTGGGCATCTGCTTAGAAGGGGATGAGACTGTTATAGATGCTGCCATGGCTGTCAGCGGGTGTGGACCTGCTTATGTAAGTCATTGAACTGTCATCAAGTTCAGGTAGTGCTGCAGAGCACTGCTGTGGTCTTCACAAGAGCACATCATGCAACTCTATCTTCTGCCAAGTGTGTTGCATCCTTCATTCCTTCTCCAGACACCATCTTTATATCATCAGACCTCTGATAGCAATTTAATTGAATTTGAAACAACAATTTGTTTTTGTATTTTGTGAATCTATTTACTTCCTATCCAAATAAATGAGAATTTGTAATAATCCTATTTCATACTCCGTGCGATGTAAACTTTATCCGTAGATCAGTAGATATAGATTATTTTCTTGGTATCATTTTGTGTCTTTTATATAATTCATGATCGTTATACTAAAATTAAGCAGAGCTGGATAGAGATTATAATAGCTTGTATCTTCTTATAAAATTATGTACGTTTGTATCTATAAATATCCTAAATATAAATTTATTTAGTATTTGGCCTCAACCAAGATAAAAAAGTGAATTGTAATTATCGTCGCTGGGCAATTAAAAGGGCAAATTGGCCGATATTATCGTTAAATATCGATTTTGTTTTTATTTTATTTTCAGATAGAGTACTTTAATACCTATCCGATGATATATTTAGAATCCCCATATATGCCCTACTTTTTGAGAAAATCAAAAATAACAAAAGGACAAAATGAAATAATTGCGCGTATTTGGGCAACAAAAAGGACAATAACGTTTTTCACGAACTGCCGATCGGTGTTATTTAGATAAGCATAAATACACTTATAACGAATGAAGTGTGTTATTTGACTACTTGTCCGTAAACACATAGTATTGGTTACAATATCTGCACATACGTAAGGCCACAAGTTTAGCCAATTTTAATTGAAGCGGCGACGAAACTACACTTTTGCATGTTTGGCATACACGACTCAACGCGCACCTCGTGCGCGTATTTGCCCTTTTTGTTGCCCATTATCGCGCCAAGTCGCGCGCATTGGCTGTGCATTATCAATGCGCGTAAAAGGGCAATTGTATTATTGTCCTTTTTGCGTGCACGATATCGGCGCATCATATCGCGTGTAATAAGGACAATATAAGAAATGCGTAATAACTCCGTTAAAAAGAACTGAGCATACGCCAAATTAAACGACTTGGTAGCTATAAAGCCTACCTAACCTTTTCACTAAACATAGTTACTGAATTTGGCATTTAAAGAAAATAATTGCCCAAAATCGTGTTTCTTCAAAAATAGTATGTATCGTTTTTCGCTATCGATACCGTCAATTTGTCCTTTTAATTGCCCATCGACGTTATGATTACTGTCTTGATTCTCAACAGGCGTATGTGGCAATCGATGCTCTTGCAGATGGTGGAGTCAAAATGGGTCTGCCGAGAGACGTGGCCATCAAGCTAGGTGCACAGGCTCTACTGGTAAGAAAGATTAATGTTTATGTCAGGGCTCTTAAAAGGCCTCGTACCTTGTACCTCTACAAACCTCTTAAATGCGAAGGGACACACCGTCCTATGCACCTAGTCAAGGCCATGGGCGTTGTCTGATACCTATTCTTCAAGGGGGGGGATGATCTATTCATTCATCACCCCCCCCCCCCTGATGAATAGGTATTACATAAGGATCGACGCCCATGGTCAAAGCTCTTACAGAGTTTGGAAAAATGGAAAGTCATGGAACTTGACTTTGTGTTTTCCAGGCATTTCATGTTTGTTTTTTAGTAGTCAACATAAATGTCACTGCAATATTATTTTTGTACTAAAGAAAAATAATGCTCATTTATCTAAACCAAGTCATCTTTTTTATACTTGGTCATATTAGCAAATATTATTTGATATGCCAGTAAGCATTATAGGTATTAATTTGGAAGGTTTCCCCAAATCTTGTGCATCTTATACTGCACTTAACTATCAAATTTGATGTCTCCAGCTTTGATTTTTGAAGGGATGGTTTAAGACGCTTCTAAAAACTAGTCTTCACCCAAACACACAGAGACGACTCAACCGGATCCGACTGTTTTTTATTCGGAGTGTGTCAGTGTGCGTTTCCTCACGTCTCTGAATTTGCCAGTAGGGAGCTAGTCAGAAGCCAGTCTGGTCTGATTTAACATGTTTAAAGGGGACCACCAGGCAAATAACAACACATAATTATATGTTTTGGTACCATTTTGTGATATCAATTAGGTACCCAACATTTTGCAAAGGGTTGTGTAATTCATAAACCAAGCAATTAATTACCACCACTTACGGAACCACTATTATTTCCTGGTTCCGGACGGGCCAAACATTTGCTAGTGCGCCAAGGCTATTCACGCGTATGTTTGGAGACAATAGAATCCCGGATGATTCGTTCGCTCTAAACAAAGTAGTCTTCGTACATTGAGACCCATGAATGCATGCTTCAGAATGGTGATGCGTTTTCTAATTGTATATTTTTTTTCTGAAATCATATTTTTGTGAACTTGTTGATGGAATGGACTACTAAAGATGTTACCTTTCTTTTATAAGGATGTTATTTTTGGGTGGTGGTACCCTTTAAGCTGCTCCAACTGATTGGGCCCGACTCTAGCCTGACTGAAAAACAGACGTATCGGGTCTAGGCAGCTATGTGTGCATTGGGCTTAACTGGCATGATAAAGGGTGTTGCTTTTCATGTCTCTGTCAATTATGTTCTCTCGTTTGGTCAGAATATATAAGGTTTCAGTCATTCAATACATTATAACTTAAAGTTATATTTGCTTTCTTTTAAAGGGGACCGCCAGGCAAAGAACAACACATTATTATATGTTTTGGTACCGTTTTGTGATATCAAATAGATACCCAACATTTTGCAAAGGGTTGTGTAATTCATAAACAAAGCAATTAATTTCCACCACTTACAGAACTACTACTATTTCCTGGTTCCATACGGGCCAAGTGCGCCAATGCTATTCAAGCGTCCGTTTGTAGGCAATAGAATCCCGGATGATTCGTTCACTCTAAACAAAGTAGTCTTCGTACATGCAGACCCATGAATGCATGCTTCAGAATGGTGATGCGTTTTCTAATATTTTTTTTCTGAAAGCATATTTTTGTGAACTTGTTGATGGAATGGACTACTAAAGATGTTACCTTTCTTTTATAAGGATGTTATTTTTGGGTGGTGGTACCCTTTAAGATAGAGGTGCACCCCACCCACCCACAAACTGCAGAGAAATGGGGGGGGGGGGGGGATCTGTCATTATCTTCTCTTATATGTCCAGAATGTAATATTTGCTTTCATTTAATTGTGTTTCAGGGGTCTGCCAAGATGCTCCTGGAGACAGGGCGGCACCCCTCACAGCTCAAGGATGAGGTTTGCTCCCCCGGAGGAACGACCATCGATGCCATCCACGAGCTGGAGAGAGGGGGAGGGGTTCTGTCATTATCTTTTCTTATTTGTCTAGAATGTAATATTTGCTTTCATTAAATTGTGTTTCAGGGGTCTGCCAAGATGCTCCTGGAGACAGGGCGGCACCCCTCACAGCTCAAGGATGAGGTCTGCTCCCCCGGAGGAACGACCATCGATGCCATCCACGAGCTGGAGAAGGGGGGTTTCCGGCGATGTCTGATCGAGGCCGTGGAGGCCGCCTGCCTGAAAGCGCGCAAACTCAACGAGATGCAGCATTACAAGAACAGCAAGTAGAAATTAGAAATTAAAAAAAACATTTTCCAAGGTCACAAACATGAACGCCTTTGAGTATGAACAACGAAATACCATTCCTTTTGCTGAAACACCCACCGAATTAAGTATTTTAAAGATTGTCATTTGTGAGGATGTAGTTTACTATTCGTAGCTAGGCTGGTTTGTGCTTCCTACATACATGTACATAGCACTAAGCCAGTGTATATTCCGCACCGTACTCAAGGCGTTCACAAGTTGGCACCGTGCATCTGATTTAATACCAATCCGAATCGCCTTTTAATGAGCTTTTTAGTCACGAGGCAGGGCAAGCTGTCGACACAACTGCTGAGCTGCTCTATTTTTCAGGAAATCTACGTGTATGTCTTCTGCAGACCTGCTAGAATTGAATCGACCATCGGGGACAAAAGCATCACAATGTATGTTCTATAACTGAACACTTTTTGTTTCACCACAAATTCATTTTGTAGCTTGCAATTTTGTACGTTCTGTAAAACTATAGTTGTGCCAGCCACTGAGAAATCAATGTCTAGTCAACAACTGTCGGCTGTGACAAATTGTGCGTGGGCTGCCTCACTGGCCTTTGCAAGATATTTTGCATGTGATTTCCAAATACAGATTCAATATCGAGTAAGGTGTACTTTAATACAGAGAGGTAACCGCTCTGGTAAATTTGTAATTTGTATACTATGTATACAGGTAGTTTGTTTTCATATTTGTGTATACTATGTATACATTATGAAGTTATTTGTTTCCAATTTTAAATTAATTTTTTGTTTACAAAAATGTAAGAAGATATATATTTGAGAACCCAAGTCGAAATTCCCATAGAACCTAAACCCATAGACCCATAGGCCTATGGGTTTTCAATAGGGAAAATGGAACATGGGACCAATAGAAAACGATATGGGTTTCTATGGGTTTCTATGGGACCCATAGAAATTCCCATAGGATTCCCATAGGATTCCTATAGAATTCCCATAGAATTCCCATAGAATTCCCATAGAAATCTCGCATAGGAATTTCCCGTTGACACTTCCAATAAAGGTATATAAATTAAATTCTCCTTTAGAGAATAATTAAATGATAATTCATACTTATATTTTCCTTATCAACCTCTTCAGACAGTGAAATAGGGCAAGCAAGGCATTGCCTCTTGTTGAAGAGGGTTAAAGAATTGAATTTAAAGCTGAACAATACATTGAGGTATATGTATTTGCAGTTAAAATACTTTTCCTTGGTTAGTACAATATTCTATCATATTTATATTGTTTTCTGGAAATATTAATTCCCATCTAGGAATTGAAAATGTGGTGAATAAATTGATTATATATTATTTCATTAAAATACACACCATTAAAAGTGAGTATGTGTGTTAAACAAATAACAAATACATAAACATCATATTTTGTTGCATGAATGATATGCATGAGTCTTGCATGAATATGCAAATTTTCTATGGGTCTGTTGGTTTCTATGGGTCCTATGGGTTTCTATGGGTCCTACAAGTGTCTATGGGTGTGGGTTTCTATGGGTCCTGTGGGTTTATATGGGTGTGCGGTTTCTATGGGTCCTATGGGCTTCTATGGGTTTCTATGGGTGTAGGTTTCTATGGGTCCTATGGGTTTCTATGGGTTCTATGGGTTTATGTGGGTTTTATTTACTTGGTTTCTGTTGGTCCCATAGAAACCCATAGAAACCCATAGAGACCCATAGAAACCCATAGGATTTTCCTATGGGTTTTCTATTGGTTTCTATGGGTTTATATGGGAATTTCGACTTGGGAATGCTTATCTTTCTTTGATGTAGGGGTGTCTCACAAAGATTGTATAATTATTGTGTAACTTCAATTACACTTTAAATTTAGATTTTAAATTATAGAGAGCCATTGGTGGATACATGGTGTATGTAAAATTGCCCCCAAAAAGTTTAAAAGCATGACTTGTATGCTGTTTTGGTTAAAATTCAACAATAAGTTCTATTCTCTAGGATATGTCATGTTTGGGGTGTAGGTTTTGTTTTAAGTTTCAAATCCTTTTAGTTTTGCTTTTGAATATGTTTTATTCAAAGGCTACAAAGCGCCTACCATAATCTTAAATTTGACATGAAATTCAAGTTTGAGTTAAAAAAAAAAATCTTTCTGAAACAACCCCATGTCTCACATCTTGCATATTTGCAGCTGAAATAAATGTACATTGTTTTTGTAGTCTTAATTACTGATAGTTACGTAGAAACTAAGTTTACATTGCCTAAACAGCCAAATGTATTAAAAGTATCTTTGAAAACTTGTATTTGTTCATGTTCTGATTGCCTAACATGTAAGAGGATAATTGGAGTGGTTATCATTCCTAGAGGTTGGAAAATCTGATTTCCTGTTCTATTATTTTTGTAATCAGAAAAGTACTTATGTAGAGACTCTGATTACATTGCCTTTAATCTCAATTAGCTTTGAAAATCAATCATTTGTGTTTCTTTTTATTGTGATTGCATAAAAGATGTAATCAATTAATTTGTTATTGTTACTATCACAATTATTTCCAATCAGTACTCCCTACTTGTTGCATCCAAATTGGCAACACGGAGTTGCTTTGATTGTTTGCATTTTGCAACATTTCACTTTTGACTTGGCCCCACTTTCATCAGGTGTACTATACACATTTGTAATTGCAAATTCATCACGGATGGGGCATCAATGTAAATTATGGGAATAAACAGACAGCCTGGGAAGACGAGCGTTGCTTCTGGTCTTAGTAATCAAAACAACTCTGTTTATATTGGTGTGTATTGGATAGGGAGGAAGGTTTATTGAACTATGATAATCTTTTTATAAAAAAGGGATGTATTATCGAAAATAATATCGCTAGTGATATTCGTTTGTCTCGCAATGTAGGTCAACTAGGAATCTAAAAGATCACGACGTCTCGTGTGCCGCTGCAACACTTTGTCAAGTGATATAATCTAATGTAAGCAATCGTGTTTTATACTCTTCTTTGGCTCCAAACGCACAATCTCGCATGAGCGAGTACGTTCCTAATTGGTCAATAACGGGCATCGTCGATTGGCCGGTGCACACGGGTACTCAGGGATATATTGCTTGTCAATCAGTATTATTCTTTTTTGATGATATAAAGTGCCAAATAATTTGTCTTAGGTCAATCTCCTTGTACATTGTCTGTAAATATATTCTTGAACTAGTAAGTGCCAACAATTTATCTTTTATAACAGGACTCGACACTAACGCTTGCACAGGGCCAGTAAACCTTCACTTTGGGTCGGCAAAAATATAGGAAAGTCACATTTTGGTGGCCTGATCCCTGATTTTCAAACTGACAAATAAGAATATATTGTATTTTCCCTGTTTAGCCTCGTTTATTAATAACAGCTTTTGAACATGAAAGGAAGTGAGATTTTTGAAGAACATTTGATTTTTTTGTTTTGGACTAGTATTTTACTGGCTCGAACCCAGCCATGAGCAAACATATAGGCCCGTATTCACAAAGGAGGTTTGTACAAACCATGGTTCAAACCGTGGTTTACATCTATGGAATGCCAATTGTAAACTGATGGAGAGAGAATGTGTACCATCAACATTGTTAACAAGTAAGGAATTTACATTCTCTCTCCATCAGTTTACAATTGGCGTTCCATAGATGTAAACCACGGTTTGAACCATGGTTTGTACAAACCTCCTTTGTGAATACGGGCCATAGTGTGGAGTCCTGTTTGAGGTAGGGAGCTGAATTAGTGTATAAATCTATTATCAGTATTCATTGATATGGTAGAAGTATAAAGATGTAGATGGTAGAAGTATGTATCCATATTTACTTTGTTACAAAAGTATCTAATGTGCAATTCCTCTTATAATGTTTTTTGAGTTGAGTTTGAGTTTGATGTTTTATTATCCAAATAAAAAGTACATCAATATAACAATCAAATGTCAATGTGTAACATAAATATTAAAAGGATAATTGGGACCAGAAAATAGCATTAAATGCTAATCGTGTCTGGTACCATTAACACACATAAGTAGCGTAGCAATGAGAATATCATAAATAATGAATAACTGTTGAATACATACTTAAACTACAAGCTATTCTACATCTAAGCTAATATAAGTTCTGTGATTAAATACAAATATTTGGTATTAACACTAAATAAAAAGATAAAGGATTATATAACGTAATATTTACAAAAAGGCAAGGACCTCGGTTAAAAGTTCAAAACAATTATTCTATTAACATTTGTGATATTAGAGTTTTTTCTTCTTCTTTATGTTTTTTTCTTGACTTTTGTTGTTTAAAAAACAACACATTCCTCTTCTTTGAATCCATGATTTTGTTATTTAAAATCGATTCATTTCATAGATTTAACCATAAAATGGATGTACATACAAATGACTATAAATCATAAATTAACATAATATGGTAAGGTTGCTTGTAGTAGTTGTGTAGTATGTTACTCTTTTCAAAACCTATATTATATTCAGATCATCTATGTTATGCTGTAGGAGTCACATTGTAGAAATTCAAACTCGCATAAGTTTAACATTGGCTGTTGGCTTAAATTAGTCACATGTCTATCCTGATTTTCCTTTCATCTGTTTTTTAAAATATTTGTATTACCCTCATGTCGAATCTTGCCTCATTTGAAGCTGCAGTCCCTATGTCAATAGCCCGGCGCATACAGAGCAGACTCGACCCGATTCGACCCGACCTGACTGAAAGCCACGTTCGGTCAGAATCGGGGAAAAAATTAATATTTTTATTTCGGGGGCTCCCTATCTAATTTTTTATGGAAGTTTTTCGGGGCTACTTTTCCAACTTTCAGGGGCTACAAATTTCCGGAGCTCTTTTTTCTAATTTTATGGGCTACTATTAAGCTCTAATGCTGTAAGTGATCAATGGATTGGCATTCGATCACGATCCGATCATGCCGATTTCGAAAAATGCTGAAAAATAACAGCATTTCGGGGGCGAATTCGCCTGCCGCCCCCGTGTATTTGTTTCCTTGTCCGTCAGATTCAGTTGCGGCCGATTCAACATGTTGAATCGGGCCCGATTGGCTTCCGACTGGCAAAATTGGAGTCTTGAGGCAATGCAGGTCCGATCCTACTGAAAACTAATCAGAATGGGTTGAGTCAGCTCTGTCTGCGCCGGGCTTTAGACGAATGCAGGGTCGACTGTAAATCCTGGGTGTGTTTCACAAAGATGTTAATTCTGACTCTAAGTTAGACCTAAAAATTATGGAAAGCCATTAGTCGAAAGATGTACAATTTATAAATTAGTTTCAAAATAAAGCATAACATTTTGATTACAAATCCTCAATATTTCTTCTTCTTCTTCTTCGGGGTAGACCTGTGTCCTTCAATCTTGAAGATTATTACAGGTCCTTATCAAGGAGATGTTATTTGATGTCAAATTTCTTTAAAAATCATAAATATTGGTTACGTTTGCTTTTAAAATTGTTTTATTCAAAGGCTACAAATGACCTACCATAATTCTAAGTCTAACTTAAAATTTAAATTCAACTTTAAATTCTTTGTGAAACACCCCCCTGGTTGGGTTCAGGTAGACTGGTCTGATTTTTTAAAAAGATTCTTCAAATCTCAATTTGAACATTTTGTACCAAAGAAAAGGCACAAAAAGTACATTCAATTTAGTTGTATGTGTGTACAGTATGTTTATGAATTTTGAAAGTAATTAATACTCTTATTCTCGTGCCTATTTTTATCATAGTTCTGAACTGTTCAGTGTGTTACCTACATTCTATTTATTCCTGTAAAATAATTCAGTAATTTTGACATTATTGGTGCTAATTTACATCCAGTGGAAAAGCTCGAGTCTTGGATCAAAATGACGCTAAAATTACTGGGCCTGTATACATAAAACCCCTGTTTGCTTTTATTATTAGTTTCAACTCAAGTCGATTCGATAGGATGATAAGGCTAAGTAAGAAACACAGAGTTTTCTTAGTTACTAACAGTTGTTATCAGGGTTTAAGAGATTTCTTTTCGAATACTTTAATAGACCTAGATATCAAAATGGAAGAATACATTATTCTCCATTCCTGAAAATAAATATAACGAGATACAACAAAATAATGCACAATTCTTCTACTGTAATGGCCGGGCCCTAGTTTAATACCAACGTTGACTCATTTTGACCCTTGACAAAAGATTGCCACTGATGAGAATACAATTGTCTTTGATCATGATCACCATCTGATACACTACAGTATTATTAATTAAGAATTCTTCTACTACAAATGCATGATATATGCTCTTAAAAATAAATTCAAGATTCATTAGATTTCTGTCTTTTCCATGTGTATTACCACCGTAATTGCGACTCGGCTGAACTTGAATGAGTTCCGTTTTTGTAGAAAGTAACATTAAAACTTTCTTTGAGAGCATATTGTACTTAATTATAATTGTTGAAACTTGATTGTTAGTCATGCTGCTAGCTCTCCTGTATGTACTGTACATCATTCAATGATTTTTTTATATTTTTAAATTTGTTATTCTTCCAAAATGGATCAACTGTTCTCTGAAAACTTGCACAATTACCATTAAATGCCTTGTCGGCAGTGCAGCTAGTTGTTAAATATCTATAATTGCGATGATTTTTACTTGTACTTTATTAATAGTACCGGTACTTGTATTTGTTTCAATGTATGTTGTTTTTTTTACATTAAACTTTTTAAAACTACACAGACACTAACCTGCTTCGTGTTGTTTTTATTTTATTTTATTTGACTCATTTTTGGTTTCATGTATGTAGTATGGTGCTAAATTAAGTTATTTAATAAATAGTAAAATTAATTTGTTGGTATGCAGTATTTTGATATTGATGAATATTAAGTGATTATTAAATTGATTACAAGATATAAGTTTATAACATGTCATGCTTCATTCAAACACAGTATAGAAATATTCTCAAGCACATAGAAATCATGGTAGCATGCACATACGCACACACACACACACAAACACACAGATTCAATTTAATTTGAGTAATTTTGTCTAAAGTAGTTCTACAAAAAAAGTATTCTTCCACTCTCAACAATCACATTTACATAAATCATCTTATGCTCCTCACATAATGAAAGATTAAATGATACTGCCGAGTATATTTAGTAATGTACAGCATAAATGACTTTATTTTTAATTTCATCAATTCACTGGGAATTAAAAATCACATTTTTATATAGATACATGTAGATATTCACAAAAATGTATGTACAGAAAGGAATAATAATATTTTATCCACATTATAAACTATGCTACTGTACAATACATAGAAGGAAGTCTTCAAAAGTAGATTTCAGGCTTATAACTAATTTATTGACACAGTTAACCCATCAGTGCCTAAGGCCCACATATTTGTGGTTTGGTAGTCCTACACTTTAACAAGTAGAAGACTAGCTGTGTGAAGTGTAAAATAAAGAGCATAAATTTCTCTATTTTTAGAGCCCTATTATGTTACTCTACCTGCTTTAGTTATTTTTTAATGACTTTTATTATTGCGTAAATCGCTATAATTCAGAAAAATCCTTAAATTGGCAACACATTGTGATATTTTATAAACAGATATTGGCGTTCAAATTGGCAACTTTGCGACAAAGTCACTTCATATTTGTCTTAAATTGTAATAACTAGCTATTTTCTACATATTTTTATGTCATTAATAGGTCAACAAAATTTAGGAGTTGCCAATTTGTAGAGGAAAACAATGATCAATTTTGCCTTAAAATAGCTCTCGTCCTTGATGGGTACCGTTGTAATTCTTGCATATCTTTCTATGTATTGTGTATTTTTTCAACTACATGTAGTACTATGTGTGGTGTACTCTGACATGTAATGCAGACTCTTAATTGAAATCCATTTGGTGCTTGCTTTATGCATGTATTTTGTAACTCGATCTTTAAAACCAAAAGGAATGCAAATAATTTCACAAACACATGGGCTCGTATTCACAAAGGAGGTTTGTACAAACCATGGTTTGACAAAGGTTTACATCTATGGAGTGCCATTTGTAAACTGATGGAGAAGGAATGTCAACTCCATACTTGTTAACAATGTTGAATTTGCGGTATGCAAGCAGCATTCCATAGATGTAAACCATCGTCAAACCATGGTTTGTACAAACCTACAAACCTCCTTTGTGAATTCCACCCATATACTGTATCTCCTACTCTTGACAATAAGTTACCGCAAAAAATATTTTGACTCATATTTACAATTTTCATTCATGCATATCATTTTTTTCTAATTTCAAAATGTCATGAATTGACATATGAAGGCCAACCATGAAACAAAGACATGTTAGCAAAACAAATATCTAGTTATCGCTTCCTTCATTCAACAGTGGGCAACAATAAAACTATCTTTGGACGGTTTGCACTAGAATACATGGTAGCTAGGACGAATTGTGTTGGTAGCTAATACCTGTATATAAGGCTAATATGATAATTTGATTCTATTCAATGACAAATTTAGAAAATTAGCCAGAACATAATGCTTGCAAACATTTTTCTGTACTGAATACAATATCACTATCTATACATCACAAGAATACATCATTATTATGACAAAAGTTATGAACTCAATTCATTAAAATGAAAATCAGCAAAAAATAGTATTGGCTATTGCTGGTGTAGGTACATGTAGTAAGGCGAGCTAGTCCAACAAATTGACTTTCAAAACCCAATAAATCACTTCTGAAATAACTGCTTTGCAAAGAGAGATTCAGGTTTCACATACAGTGCATAAGACAATTAAATGGCAGGATTAAACATGCAAGGCCCATGGACGGATAGGCTCCTGAATCAATGGCTGAAAATATATTCTGATCAAATTTAATGCTGATATTACAAGTAAAGTAGGCAGAATAATAAGACACATACAAATTTTCAGCATTCATATTTGAATGCATTTTTTCTTGAAAGGCGCTGGACGGAAAGTTGACAAATGGAACAGAAAAATTAGTGATAATTCTGACCTCGTAGCCAAAATCTACTCCGTGCATTATGTTTAGATATCTTGAAGAGATTGAAATGAAACATTTATGAAGCTTTATTGCTGAATAGAAAAGGCAGAATCGGTAAGTCGTGTACATCAGAATTCTTATCATATATGAATGCATTATTCCTGAAAGACTGGACGGAAATACAGTGAACGGAATGAAATCATGTCAGATAAAATTGGTCTCAATGTCAAATTTAACAAGTGCATAGATGACTTGAAATTTATTGAAAGGAAGTTTTTTTTTCACAGAACACTCACATCTACGTGTATAGATAATATTAATTATTGCATGCAGTTCAGTTCTATTATTAATGACTCGTTCAAGCAGTGCAATTATAGAGACCAATATTTCACATATATCTAAATATTGATACAACAACATATTTGAGTCTGTTTATTTATATCACAGGACAAATCACTTCATGCTGTTGAGTTTATTTTCAAAAGACTATTTGAAGAAGTTCATTTTTGGAATACCTCTATCATGGAATGTAAATATGACACATAGACAATATTGATTTTGACATCATACACTATCATTATCTACTAAACCTAATGTTACATTATGAATAGATTGAAGCAGACTTTAAATAATCCGAATATCAATTATAAAAGCAACAGTATATAAACTTCAAATGGTATTCATGCCACATTCGTTTCTGCATCCTCCCCTATATATTATGTAGACATGCAAAGTTTTTTAAAAATGTAGAAATGAACTATTTGTTTTTCCAAAGTAATTCAATAACAAATGTGATTGTTTACTTCGCGAGACAAACGGTTAAGTTCTACATATTGTATTTCATCCACGATGAATATCTTCTGTATAATGTTGAGTTTTGTGAAAACCTTTCTGTGCACTAGTCAGTTGTCACATCCCAAAGTTGACTACATCTGACTTTAATATGCATTGATCTTTAACGTGCAACATGTATGGACATCAAAGATTTTCATATGTTCCCTGGGTTGAGGTTCACAAGCATAAATATCTAAAACAAGATTTCTTTCCTTCTTTCTGTGAGTTAACAGTAGTTGATTAAGTGCGCTAAGTTGACAAAGTTGCTTTCCAATTCTTCCGATTAATTCAGTCCCACGTGAGGAACTTCTTCAAATCTGGGTTGTTGCTTCACTGGCATTATACTAGCCTTCAAATTGAGTCAGTTCATCTTGTATTCTTGCAGTCTTCTTAGTCCCACGTTAAGAATTTCATGAAGTCTGCGTGGCTGATTCGTCCATTCTGGCTGCCGCACTCTTCGATAAGCTGTTGGGAGGAAACAATTTCGAAATCAAATAAGCATAAACATGCAGGACTTGACAAAACAAGAAACAAGCAAGTTATTGAACTACATATGTAAATGGTTGTGATTCTAATCGTTGTGTACATGCATGTTAGCAACTTCATTCTTTTTCCCTTGAAAGTTTTCTTCACTTTAATTTGCATAATATCAAAATATATATGAAGTTCATCTGCAGGGGGGCCTGTTGCATAAAGAATTTAAATTAATCACAAGTCATAAAATGCACAAATCTTCTTGGCTCAAATGTGAAACTAAAACTGTTTAAGAAACAACGCCCCAGACCACCTTCAACTGTCAGA
The DNA here is from genome assembly GCA_037951105.1 of Echinarachnius parma. Lineage (NCBI taxonomy): Eukaryota > Metazoa > Echinodermata > Echinoidea > Clypeasteroida > Echinarachniidae > Echinarachnius > Echinarachnius parma. Next base: position 35,894 of record JBAMJV010013377.1, read on the forward strand.
TTTTAATGTTTGATTATTTCCCAGCAACGACTGCAATATGAGCAAAAAATCAACCACAACAGAGGGAAAATGGTTTCAATCTCTCAATTATCTTGCGCACCATCTCAACTCCCTATGGACTAGAGCATATATTAGTAAAAGCTGTTCTTCTCTATACTTTTGTGTTTCTTGTCCGATTTTGATAACATTTTCACCAATTATTCCTCTGATTCTCAGTACTCCGTTAGACAATAACTAAACATGGCATCGAATTCCCCTTCGATATGCCCACAGTACCACTTTGTATGCGAAATGTTATGGGCACATCATATCTACTATTCAAACTACAACTCACCGCTTGCATGATGTCATCGTCCAGCGGCAGGTTCTGCTTGTGACACGCCTTCTTGACCTCGTCCAGGTCGATGAAGCCTGACCGGTCACGGTCGTACTGGAGGAAAGCCTCGGTCAGCGAGGAGAAGTTGATGTAGTTGTCCTTACGCAGTTGGGCCTTGACCTCCATCAACAGACGTTTCATGTCGTTAGGCCTGCACAAAACAGCAATAATATTTAATTAGTTAATTAATTTTTCTTCCTACAAATTTGATAAAACTAAATGGTTCACCCATGCAGTTGTACTGGAAGAACACCTCTTTTTGTGAAGAAGCGGAATAGCGAATATTCAGCTAAACTTTTACCTCTGAGAAGATGCTTCAAGTGAAACAAAATTGTAAAATTTACTTCATGTTCAAATGGTATAATAGTTTTTTGATGCAGCATTTTAAATATGTTTATTAAAGCACATAAGAACAATGAAATTGTATTTTGAAACTTCTAGCTTTAGAAAGATTGTAGGACAATACCCCGGTTCGCAACAATTTTTTGTTAACCCTTAATTTGCATACAGGAACCTGGTGGACTTTCTGCAAAGTCTATGGGGATTTCAAAATCTTGAAGGAAACGGATTATAACTTACGTTCTCTTGATCATCATGGGTGCGCCCTTCTGTGATGCCAGGGTTAATGGCTTGGCGGGCATGCCCTGTGCCCTGGACTGGCGAATGCTCTCGATGGTTCGTTCGCAGCCGGGGAAGTCGCCGCGGTGCGCCTCAAGGTAGTACAGCACGTAGTCGTCCGCGTTCGTTACGACAAAGCGGTGACTGAACACCTGCACCACTGATCCAATAGCCAGGTCCTGAGAAGAACAAAAATATAGAGCAAACTGATTAGAACATTTGAAGGGTGAACAGTCTAACCTGTCCTAGCGGCCACCTGTCTATAGAAGCTAAACTGCAAGAAGATATCCCCTGCAGGGAAAAAGTTTGATTGAATATATCTATAGAGGTCACCTGTCTACAGTGGTCATTGTTCCTGTTTCCCTAAGGTGGTCACCACTATACACAGGTTTGACTGTACATGCAAAACTTGATTTCAACCAAATATTTGTTTTCAAAGAAGATTAGTTGACCTGGCGCAAGGATACGGTTGCGGTAAGGCTTAGGGTTGAGGTTGAATAACATTGGGCTTATATATGTTAAAAGTATATAACAAGGAAATATGTGATAGATTTATTTATTACTTAAAACATTCTATGAAACAAGGAAGTTTTCCTTTACCTGTGGGCCGTAGAACATCGGGTTCTCCGGGGTGGATCCAGGCTTGGTCACTCTAGTCCTCTCCAGGAAAGTTCCGCTGACGATGCCAGAGTTACGGACGGGAGGCTCAAAGATCTTGATCATGTCGTCGGCCAAACGGTAGCTGATGATGAAGCGACGACCCTTGTCCTCTGGCCTTACCGAATCCTGTGAAGAAAGAGAGAAGATAATAATAAGTTTGGTTCATGTTTTTTAGAGTTAGAGCAGGGCTTGTCACTAGCACTTTCCCGGGGCAAATAAAATTGTATAAATGCATGGCCAAGTTTGATTGCTAGCTTGGCCGGGAATTATAACATTTCTGTTAACTACGCAAGAAAAACGTTATTTCGTATATGTTAATCACATTTAGAAATTAGCAAGCAAGTCAATTTCTGTTTTGGCAAGAAAAATTTGATGACTTATGAATTTCACTTGACCAAACGGGCTAGTAGAGAAACATATGAAATGTGGAGGCATTAGAGGTTAGAGCATTGGTACTCTTACCGATTCTTACATTAACACAAAAAAAACCCATAATGAGTAAGTTGTAATGAGAGCCAGGACACTTGTTTTTTTAAATAAAATCTAATCTAATCTACTTTTTTGATCATGATAAAGTTTGCGGTTTCCAAAAAAACGTAACAACGTAATCAAGATCATTTCCCTTACCATGACTGCTTCAAATCTGAGAATCTTGTGGTCATTTTCCAGCATCTTGATGAAGTCTTTCTTGGGCGGCTGTGGAACGAGCGACAGGCAGGATTGCAGGGAGTCCTCGTATGACCCAAAGCCATTGTAGGGTGGCAGAGCCTGTGAATGGATAGCAAAAACAGAACGATAAAAAATAAATTCAAACACAGAGTAAAACTGCTGAAGTCAGAGGAAATTGTTGAAGTATAGTTCTTGGACGGATGCGGGACGAGCGACAAGCAGGACTGTAGGGAGTCCTCGTACGAACCAAAGCCATTAAAGGGTGGTAGAGCTTGTGATTGGATAGCAAATCATATCAATAAGACATATGGTCAGAGAAATTTAAAGTTCTTTAAAGGTCTTTCTTGGGCGGCTGTGGTACAAGCGAAAAGCAGGACTGTAGGGAATCCTTGTACGAACCAAAGCCATTGTAGAGTGGCAGAGCATGTGATAGGGAAAAACAAATCAATTACGATAATTGTAATATTAAAATGAATTTATACAACAACACAGCACAAAGAATCTTGGCACCATTTAAGAAGCAATTATTTAACAGGACAACTGCATTTTTAACAACAGTCGTGAAACCATCTAGCAAGTATAACCCTACTCATTTCCTACATCTAGTAATCTACCCCAACAAAATTTGTCTAATAGACAAGAAATTTTGATGTCAATATAATTAATATATTAGAAATGTAAATCTAATTATGTCTACTTTTTTCATAGACCTAGCTAACACTAGCAATGTTGTACTATGCCAGTCTGGAACTATCAGCAGTATACACTACAACAATGCATATACACATACAGGGCTTATTTGTATGGACAACAAAGAGAACTAGAAAGAAGCATCTATCAAACAAATCTAACAAAAATTTACATCATCCACTAATAAAAATGTCCCGTCCATGCCAGGAAAATAAATGACTAACCATCTTAGCCAGATTGCGTGCGGCACCCGTCACTTCCACCGGGGTGAAGTCTTGGACTCCGCAGTTCTGGTAGAGATAGGCCTTGGTGAATTCATCGCTATCGTAGATGAGGAAGGGCCGGTTGTAAATGAACAGGGTCTTGCCGATGCGGAAGTCCGACGGACCGTACCAGTTCTTGATCTCGTGGCTGGATAGCTCCATCACGACAGCTCGGAACGAAGCTATGGAAAAGAAACACAAATAGAATGAAATCATAAGCTATTTAGATGATAAACACATGGTTGTAAATGTACACGGTCTTGCTGATGCGCAAGTCTGACGGCAGTACCAGCTATTCTTAATCTTTGGCTAGAAAACTATCACCACGGCTCAGAACAAAGTTATGGTAAAGTACCAGCTATTCTTAATCTTTGGCTAGAAAACTATCACCACGGCTCAGAACAAAGTTATGGTAAAGATGGCATGAACAAGAAACAATACATAAACCAATCATTACAAAGTTATGTTTATAAGTGACTTTATAACCCCAACATTTACTTTATTTCATTGCTATTGAGTGTATCCTTTGTATTCTCTTTGGTACATGCATGTGTTCCTTTCTGTTCGGCTAGAATTTATGTTCATATATTTTTATGCAAATGTGAAATCAATTCTTTTTTCTTCTTGAACATGTTTTTCTTTTAATAGGTACTCGAGTTGCAGCTAGTGAACCATTTAATCGGCCTTCAAGAGCCCCTTTAAAACCCTGGTGGGCCAGTATTTTAGATTTTTCATTACATAATAATAATAATAATATGAACATTTATGTACTATAAATATATACTCTAGCTACTGCGCTTAAATAATTATTTATAATTATATATTTGATATTTAAACCATAGCAAATTATTTTGAACTTACAGTCCACGTCATCTCTATCCTTGGGCAGTCTTTGACGCTTGAGGAAGAGCGGGAACGGGTCGCGGCCGTCGTTGGGTTCGTGCACCTCGCGCACCTCCACCGTGTCGTCGACGAGATAGTACTGGATGATGAACGGGCGCTGCTCACCGAACATGCTGGTACGGTCGTCCCAAACGCAGTAGAACCGCAGAACCTGATCAAAACAATAATAGGCAATTCTTATTTTAAATGGTTAAAATGTGTGGTTACCCTGGCAACGCCTAACATTAAAAAAACAAAACATGTGTTGCGCATCGGCATGTACTTCAAGAGCCTCATGTGTATCAAGTTTTGTAAAAATCACTCACAAACTGTTGAAGTAATTTGCTCCACAAAGTTTTTGCAACGGACTAACCGACTGATTGCCCGCCAGACCGCACGCCCAACCAAACACATAGTGATAATTCCTACATTATGCTCATTTTGCAATTCTGTTAAACTGATCCATTAAATTTGGCAAATTCAACCAAAATCACTTGGAGTTATCACCTTTCTCTTGTCTTGGTAACATAACAATTTAATTTTGTTTTTAATTGTTCAAATGTACGTCTCCCTAATTTGTTTTCAAATAAATTTTCACTCACACATTATTCAGCAGAATCTTAGAATGATATATAATAAGTATATGATTGAAGTATCAAATATCACTTTTGAGGGAAAAAAAGAAATTAGTTCAAGTTAATGGATCACTAAATAACTTTTACGTCAACTGACATAGAATCAGAATCATAGCCTACCTTGCGGTCTAGCTCCAGGAACTGCTTGAGTTTGTCGAAAGTGCTTGGTGTCGTGAAGGGTTCGATGGTGGATTTCTCCTTGCGAGAGTCGGTGTAGGGATCTGAAGGGGTGCCGGCTGGCCGGTTCAACTCGATACCTTCACTCGCCATGAAATTCTGTTTGAAAAATACAGGAACGAATCAAAACAATGTTGTAAAAAGAATTGTAATTTAAGCAGGACCCTGCCTTAGGCCAAAAAAAAATAATTGTTTGATTGGCGTAACGGGCAACAAAAAATTAGGGTAGGTCGGTAGGGATTTTTTTTTTTTTTTTTTTCCGCACAAATACACAAAAACACATACAAAACACATCGCAATTGCAAATTCTATTGCAATTTTGTATTTATTTTAATTTAATTTTATTATTATTTAAAAAAAAATAAAATTCAGAAAAAACATCTAGGGTCGGCGTGCATTAGCGCCGGTATTTTTAGGGGCGGGCGGGTTACGCCAATCCAACCATTTATTTTTCATGGCCTTATATGTCTACATATTTTCAGTCTATCGATCTTTATCTGATAAGCTTACATCAAATTCTCATGAATATATTAACTCTGCATTGTAAATTCCCTTCCTAATATCTTCATTCGCCATTTAATTCTGTTTGAGAAAGACAGGAAAAAAAACAAATAATGTAAACAAATTCTAAAAGCCCTAGCTGCCTTATATGTCTACAATTATTAGTCTATCGATCTGTATCACTATCGGATAAGTTTACATAAAATTCTTAACTCTGTATCGTAAATTTCCTTTCTAACTCATTGAACTTGTTTCTAAGTTGGCCCCTTCTGTCTTGAAAGACGATAGGAGTGTACCAAGTCAAGTTCACATGGCCGGATTACATCGCCTAGTGTGGCTAAAATCTTGGAGATAGGTATAATTATATCCTCCTGTTTCTATGAACTCAATATCCTATCAAGTACATGAATGATGTCTATCTCACCGACATCCATACATCACAGTCAATTGAATTGTAAATTCCCTTTCATAACTCGTTAAACATTTTTCTAAATTTAACATTAATGAAGAAGTCTACTAACCGATGTCCACGCATCGCAGTCGGTGATGTGGAAGACCTTCCCGTAGAAGGTGACGTCGATGTCGAGGTTGATGTCCTTCCAGTGCCAGTGGTCTCCCTGATCGTTCTTGGGCAGTCGCATGCGCTTGATCAGCTTCCCCTGTAACGATGAAAAAATATTGATATTATAAATTTGATAATTAATCATTTTATGGCTCATTCAATCAATTGATTGGGAAGTCACACAATTAGCTTGCAGCTTATTGGGGGCAGGATAATGAAATATTTAATATAATATATAATGGAATATTAATGATCATAATTCTTGTATAGCTTATTTCCAACTAATTCCAAATAAATGAAAAAATACTAGCTAACATTCTTTACATTTGGTTAAAGGATAAAGATGCCTGACTGTTACTCTGTATAATAATATAATATTTAAATGTATTTCATCAGAAATCTAGGGTAATTGAATGCAAAGTATTTATGTGATAATGTGATGTTGATTTAAAACTAGACTTTATTCAAGTGCACTATGTAATATGTATAATATTTGCTGCCCTCTACCACAGAGTATAAATGGGTACTTGGGTGCGTGTTGAAAAAGCCTGTAGCGCCATGCATACTAGTAAAGCAGCTTGGGCTAGTATGCTACCCTGTGAGATGCGCCTAGAGCTGAATAGCTAGGGTACCTAGATACAAGGCGCTCTATAATATATGTGACCGGCTATAGCAAAACCCTGCAAGCTCCCATTTAATGCTTTGTTCTAACAAATTGGTCAATAATTGGCGAAGATATGATTGTGTCAATTTTACAATCATTAAGTCTTTTACACACATTACCTTATGTGAACTAAAACTGCCCATTTCTTCAAAACATGAATTACCGACAAGTGCAGGGTTTGGCTATATAGTCGGTCACATATCATTATGAATATGAAAAAATAAGAATAAAATATTCATAAAATGTATGAATTACCTGTGGCATGCCGCTGTTCTCTACATGTGGTTCAATGACCGAGATGCTGTCGTCTTCCAGGTAGTAGTAGAGGACAACGGGTCTCACTCGGAAGTACTCGCCCGGCGATTCGTGAACCGTCTGCTTGAAGAAGCCGTTGAACTTCAGAACCTAAGGAAGTGATATAACATCAATAGTAATAATAATGATAATAATAATGTATTTATAACGCGCACATCACAAATGTCTCTATGTGATGTCAGAAATTAAAATAATTAGAGAAAGAAAGGTTCAGCATACGATACTGCGTAGTAATATACATAGGCCTACTATCAAGTACAACTGAAAAGACATTGCAAAGACAACTTACTTTTCAAAACAAGTTTAGAGCTTTGAAGATATTAGTTAAAATGAACGTTAAGACTCCCGATCACAAGCACATTTGATACGTGTGTACATATGTATATGAAATTTAAACATTTAAAACTCTTGTGAAAAGAAGAAAAAAAATTAAATTGACAAAAATTGACCATACACATGAATGTTGTTTATTTTCATCTTGAGATCCAAGTTTATTTCAGATGCCAGACTGAACAGCACCATGCAGTGTTTGGAGAATATATAGCATGTTTATGTAAATGTTCTTTAATAATAATTAAAAAGGCAAACATTTTACTTTATACGGCCAAGTGTACAGGAAATCACTTCCCCCTCAAGCCATTGGCTGCTTATAGTTGGTGATTTCCTAGTCAAATTTGTATGTGTGTAAATATATTGTACTTTACAGGTAAAAGTTCTGCTCGGAGTCGAAATGTACGAAAACAACGAAAGTTAATAAAATACTCAGTGAAAACAAAATCTTCGGTAATATTTCGGCCATAGGCCTTTGTCAAACTGACTCATTTTAATTCATTATATTGACTTATTGAACTTTAAACATATGAAAATTAAATTGAAATGAAAAAAAAAAAAGCTTTATAAATACCTTTTTGTCGAAAGCAACATGTGCAGGGATGAAGTCCTCTGGGGGTGCTTGCTTGGCCTGGCCGTAGGTCAGGGTGGGTCGCTTGTTGTTCAGCTCGTCAAGCTCCGCCAGCGAGAGTTGGTTGACCTCTAGGGGCTCCCCTCCGATGCCGACCTCGGGGCGGGCCGGGAGGGCGTAGCCATTCTTGTAACCCAGTGACTGCGCACGGTGGTATTTTCTTTTCTGCACAGAGGGAAATTACATGTAGAAAAGAAATTTAGGTAACACAATTTTTAATGAAAATGAGCAAAGATATAACTACTGTATACGCCAATATTTTCGCGTACAGATATTTTCGCGAATGAGAGGGTAACAGACATTTTCGCGAGTTGTTGATTTCGCGTTCGGCATTATGTGGGTTTGCCACGGGACTGAAAATCAGTACAATCATGTCAAAAATGCAGCGTATTAATGCTAATAAAACTGCTCGTAAATTACAGAATATTTGTAAATCAATATTAGTACCAGTATTGCTAATATCATTCTAACGGAAATATGACTACGCACTGTTCAGATTTACCTCGGTAATGGAATTTCTGACAAAAATAGGACTTAGAAGACCTCGGTAGTCGATCGTTTCTTCTTCATACTTCGGCGAATCTAGCAGCTATAGCGCCGCTATTTTTGGCTATTTCTTGCCAGCTAGCGTCATACGTTTACGTCTTAGCGATTATCATTGTGTTCGTGCAACAAAGCGATGACTCCGACACAGATTCATTTTCTAATAGGATATACATAGTTGAACTTCACATGCAAGCGAAGCAGCGAACATATGTGTACAATACATGCAAGAAATGCACTGGTACCTACACAATCAATACGACTCGTATGACGGCCCTGGCGTATGTTTTTTCTTTGTTTTTGCGAGCATTTATTCTTGTTTATTGATTCTAAATTCAATGCAATCACGTAAGTAGACAAATTAGTAGACCTGTGTAGCTCTAGTTTAGGTTATATCTAGATAAAATGAGCTTCAGTATGCTTGTGTCCTTGCGTTAGCTACCATACCGCTACTCGATGTCTACCGGGGGCCTGGCCGCCCAAGTGCATGTGAATGCCTGCTGACAAGATGGTATGAATGACTGACAATATTTTCGCGCGTTGTTAATTTCACGACTGTATATCGATACGCGAAATTCGCGAAAATAAAACCCTCGCGAAATTAACAGCTTATACAGTATTCTAGTACTAGGGCTTCCTGGCTTGGATTTGCCAAATAAGAGACCTCTGTTCTCTGGATCGCTAGACCAGTGCTCTACCAACTGAGCTTACTGTAAAGTTCTTACTCTTAGTCTGGTCGTTTGTCCCTAAATTGATGATAAATACTTACTAGTGTCACATACTTACAGTCAATACTGTGTGTTATTTTAAGAGCTTAATTTAATTGGTTCTCGTCATTCACCCTCCTGGACACCCCTGATAATGATATCCAGGCCTTTCATTCCAAACCCAAGAGTCATGACAAAAAAGTTACATATAAATTTATGTAAAAAGTGAAGAAAAAAACCCAGTAAAGTTGTGATCTATCATATTCATATTCATCATCTGTCTATGTATGTGATGATGACAATGATGTGTAATTAACCCTCAACTTTCCTCAAGTGACAAGGACAAGGCTTAACTAAGACTAGTACTCTAAGTCTAAGACTTAGTCTTACTCTTAGTTCTTCTTCTTCCAAATTCAGACTTCAGTCTTCAGAGTTCAGTACTAATTACTTGTATTACTTGTATATCATTCACTTCATTCATCTGCCCCTGCCTACTTATAAAAATAGCCTCACAATGTACACACCTTCACGTAGTCTTCACTCGTCTAACAGTAACAGTAACACACAATCCCTCAAAGTACCCAGAGTAAAACGCTCATGGGGAGATCGTTACTTCTCATACCTTGGCCCAAAACATTGGAATGATCTCCCCATTGAAATTCGCCAATCACCTTCCTTAGATACCTTTAAAACTCTGTTGAAAACGTATTTATTTGAATAGGTGTACTCTAATTTGTTTTTGTAATATGTCTGTCTGTTTATTTATTTGTTTTCTTTTTCTCTAAGCGCCGCGAGCGTCGAAAGACGGAACGTGCGCTATATAAGTATCCACTATATTATTTATTATTATTAATATACACTAGACTACAGTACAGACTCAGTCCTCCGAGTCTGACAGTGACAGACTGAGTAGAGATGTATATTTGTCGTACTCGTACTTCGTACTCGTAGTGTAGAACGTACCTCATCTAAATTTTAACATCAGTTGTGTTTCATGGATTTAATTCGGCACATACATGTCTTTTTCCATTTTAAAACAATGAAATGAAAGAGTATTTAAAGTAAACACATGCAGTTACAGAACTTTACACACACTGCAAATGCAATTGCAAACGACAGGCAGTGCAGTGTCGGTGCAGCTGTACCATGCACTGCAGCACCGTACCGCCGGGTGCGCTGGCCTAGGTCACACGCAAAATTACGATGAAACACCAGAAACATTTCAATTTTCAAGGCTGCAAAACGTGATAAATTATGAACTTACCGTTGGATCATTGAATGAATTTCCCGGTAGAAATGGGAGGGCCATCTTGCCTCTTTTCACAGCTTTCTTATATATCTGGAATCGTACTAATAATTATTTTTTAAATGGTTGCGTTCTAAGATCGTTTTTCCTTCACCGCTCGTTCACTGCACGATTTGCGGATAATACACGCGTTGCTAACGAGCAGATCTCATAGCACGTTGCTATGTAAACATTATGACAATCGTTGCCACAAGATGGCGCGCTTCAAAAAATATGGCTATAGTTTATTGTGTGGTGCTCATTAAACCAAGGAGGTCGGCCCTAATATGGTAAAAGGGTGTATCTCGAATATACACCGGCGTACATAAAGCCGAGAAAAATGACTTTGAAGTTTGAGCATTTTGTTTTGCTATAGAAGCCTTAGGAATGGTCGTATGCTGTTGGAGTTTGTTTTAAAATGTAATGTATCGTTCAAATATTATTTTAATATAGTTTTCATTTTTGTAAAATTCTTATATTTAGAGTAAGGTTCATTTTTATCCAGATACACCCTTCTGCCATAAAAATTGACACACGCCGTAATACGTCTCTTTTTGGTAGAAGGTATGTATCTGCAGATACACCATGATTATTCCTTCACTTGTTGGGGTAAAAGGGTGTATCTTCAGATACACCCTTTTACCAAAATAAATGAGTGAATTATTCCGTCACTTTTTGTTGGTAGAAGGGTTTATCGATGAGATACACCCTTTTACCAAAATAAATGAGTGAATTAGTTTGTTGATTTATTTGGCAAAAATGTTTATGACTGCGCGCGCTGCATGCATATGATAATATGTGCAGTAATATAATTGTTGCGATCGCAAAGCTAAATAAAAGATCCACTGCAACAATATTAACGGCGTTAATAAACGGTTAAAGGGCATCAAGCGTGGGGATGCTACACAGCGGGTCGCCATTTTGAACTGGGCCAGTTTGCGCGCACCGCATGACACTGAGCTAACGTGCATCACGCACCGTGCGCAACGTGTACTTAAGATGGCGCCGCGCATCTGGTTTGACGAATCTGAAGTACCTTTAACGTACGGGATTCTGTTCTTCGAATCAACATTATTATCTTGCACAGGATCCGATATTTGGCAGAGATTCTCTTGAATTCAAGTATTATTTGTAAGGTAAGAAACCAAAGTTAATGATAATTTATTTTTATGACGATCCTTAAACAAATAAACCTGATAATACGACGTTAAGTCGGCTAAATAAATAAGAGCGGGATCTCGACTGCCGTGCCCAGTCCCATCTGTGCAAATGTGTGTGTGCCCGTATTTTGCGTCGGTGACTCAACTTTGTTCACCTGCTAAACAGTAAACACTCTTGTTTTAGGTCAAAATTAACCAAATAAATGTCTCAGGTGTATGAATATAAACATAATTGACAATGGAATACTGTAATGACCGACAGTTATTGATTCTAATCAATAAAACTAAAACTTTAAAAGAGGCCATGAATGATGAAGACATTCAGACGTTGATAATTAATATTATTTAATTCAAACATATAATTAAACTAACCAGAAATACATTGTGATTAAAAATGAGCAAAGAAAATGGGATTCCAACGGGATTCGAACCCGAGACCTCCGGATTGCTAGACCGGTGCTCTTCTTAGACTTACTGACTGAGCTATAGAAAACCGTCCCTATGACGGCATTCGTCCCATAGAAACCCCTTAATTTTCATTGCTCGTGAGGTCAGAAGCTATTATAAACCTGACATAAACCCGAAGGATAGAAATCAACTTGGGGATATCTGCGAGGGATCACCGAACTGATGAATGCCGTCATAGGGTTTTCTATAGTATAGCTCAGTCGGTAAGAGCACCGGTCTAGCAATCCGGAGGTCTCGGGTTCGAATCCCGTTGGAGTCCCATTTTCTTTGCTCATTTTTAATAATATTATTCGTACATATCTCTAAGAAAGAGTAGTTACATGGTCCAATTAGCTGGATAATAGCAACAAAAATTATAGATTTGTCAATCTGGATCTTGATATAATACTCTGATAAGCTAAACTTGAGCATCTATATATCTACATGGTCTGAAGAAGTAACAAGGCCCTCTAGTCTTAGTCTTAGACTTTGTCATGTGGTCACAAACTTAAATTTGATTGTCTTTCTTCCTTTTATTTTTAAACATTTATTTAACAGTTGCAGCATCATCGAACACTATGGCCGATGAATCAGAAGATGATGCAGAATTTACGAGAGAGCTCATTTCACAATGGACAACATAAGCAGCAAGTGCGCAGGCACCATCAACATCCGCTGATCTTCAGACATCAACAGAACAGACAATTGACTCTTCTCAAGTCATCTCATCAAAGCATTCAGGAAGGTCAACCAAGCCATCACTTCTGTAGTGACTCACTTCACTCTACATTTATAGCCTGAACAACAGACTAACTACGATCAAGGCTGAAAAACAATTTCTGCAGCCGACATCTCATGGATAACATTCTATTTTATTATGGCTCGCTTATAGCCTGGCCAGACTAATGTTGATCCAGTGGCTGACCTGTCTGATCCATGTCAATTTATCTTCGGTCAGATAATCACCTCTTTGTTTCTCCTCTGCCACGTGGTATTTTAGCTAGATCTTCACTCTTCCACCAACTTCCATCGGAGTAACATCTCCTCATCATCGCCATGTTAGTTACCATTCAACTAACATGGTTGTCAACCACTCCTTGATTTCACCAACTTCAAGGGAGAGTCCGCATACTGACATCATGGGACGTTAAACTTCAGCCATTCAACTTCATCCACCTCTTCATCCACCGAGCCATTCGGTCTTCCATCCATCTTTTCTTTGATGTTCATCATTTTGTCTTCATCTTTACGGACATGTTTTATTAGCACCATGTTAGGCTTCCAGGCTTTTCTTCTCGATCTCCACGGCACGTGCCGGAGTTCATCGATTGCCATCGCTGCCACATCATGCGCGCTAGTCCATCGATCGAACAGGATTCAACATCGTCATCTCTTCACGCACGCTCGCATTCTACTTCTTCATCATCTCTCCGAACTCTCGCTATTCTCGCTATACATTTCATCCGCGGACTGTCACTTACTCTTTCTAGGCCTATACAAATTAACTAATCGCAGTGCAATACATCCTTTTGGACATTTGTTTATCTTCTTAATAATGACGTCATTCCAATTTATATCAACTGCGTGGACATTCATTTATTCCCGTGTCAAGCTTGTATTTCTATATATTTAATTAGTAAGCTAGTATTGGGTGCTGGTGTTTATCAATCACCGTCGTCGTCGACATCATCATCAACAACAACAACAACAACAACAACACACACGCAAGTCTGATACAATCTATCACACACCACATTAACCCGTTTTTACTAAACTTCCATTGTAAACTATTGATGCACAGGCAGTACCAACAAACACTGGTCCTCAGACATCAACAGAACAAACAACCGAGTCGTCTCCAGTCATCTCATCAAAACATTCATGAAGGTCAACCAAACCATCACTTCGATCAACATCGAATCAGACACAACAAAAAGACACTGACACTAAAAAGAGGGGAAAAAATGGAAAGATGTCGGCACGTCAGAAAAGTCGATCTGTATAGTAACATTTGTGACAATGAGTGCTTGCAACTTCCCGATGGATGTATATCTGAAGACAATTCTATTTGTTGTGATTGCTGCCACAAATGGTGTCATTTTGTATGTGTAAACATTCTAGATAAAGATGATCAGCTGATTGAAGAGAGATTGTTGCCCAAAATGCACATCATGAATTCAAAATAAAGACCATGTTAAAGCATGATATAAATAGAAAGACAATTTATTTGTTGTTTTCTAACAAATTTTCAACAGATGTCATTACAAGAAATGCTTGCCACTTTACTATCATCTCTCTTAGGAACAGTATAAAACAATGACTAAAACAGTATGTTTGGTGAGAACCAGCAAACATTTTCTGATACTTCTAGGTACTGTGCAATAACAGCACTGCAATATAATTTATTTATAAGCATTTATGAAGTGGTATAATAATATGTGAACTTCTAGGCAACTGCATGGCATTGGTTGCATTGCAATATATTATGCTGACATGTGACATAATAAATAATTAAATATAATAATAATAATAATGGTGGCTACTTATATAGCGCACGTTCCGGTCATCGGATACATACTGCACTCAATCCAGCACACAAAGTGCACATTGTCCACTCCCTGGGGAGCATATGATATATATTGTATTATTAAGTTATATCTGTAACTTTAAAACTCAGTAATCAATATGCGTTCATGCAGCAGACTTAAGATAATGCATGCATGAACTGAGTTGTACACAAAAATGTACAGTGAAACCTTGTTATAACAAGAATGTTTGGTCCATTTCATTTACCTGATAAGTGATATCAGAGCTTAAAAATAGAATACATGGAACCAGAACCTGTGAAATTACCTCACTATATCAAGTACCTCGTTATAAATAGGCTCCACTAGAGTAATACAAGAATAGGACAAATAAATATGTACATTCAAAGACACAATTAATTGTACAGTTGCTTCTAATAGGCCGCTTCGGTAATGTATGCAAATAATATGCGCATGACGTCAGACTCCCCGTCGTCAAACAAAGTACTTTTGTTAAGCTTGCCGACGGGGAGTCTGACGTCATACGCATATTATTTGCATACATTACCGAAGCGGTCTATTGCAAGTCATATCATGTGACTAGATGTGCAAAATTGATCTGTTCAAATGCACATTTTCTGACTAAAAATGAATTGCCACTTTAAATTGATTGTGAATCTTTCTACAGCAGAGACCTCTACACACAACACAATTGATTCACATAAGGCATAAGAAAGAGTTGATTACAGTATTAAACATGTACAAACTTGCAAGTAAAACATGACATGCGTTTTTGTAATACTTAATTTGTTGTTGTTTTTCAGTCACTTTGATGTGATGCAACGAGGCAATAATACAAGTAATTTACTTTTGGCACAAAACACTATGTACATTTATTTACACACTAGTAAGTTATATCTTGATGCATTGTTTTTTATACTCATGTTTTTGTTTTGTTTTTATGTGTCATTGCTTTGATTTGATGGCAATTTAAGCATTATAGAGGATCTGTAAAAACATATAAAAGGTACTTGCAAATGCACTACCACGAGCAAGCTGTGTATAATTTACAAAATAAATGTAAGTTTTTCACCAAACTGGCAACTAATGATACAATACTGTTTTATGGTCATACCCTGAGAGGACCTTGTAGGTAGTGTTGTTGATTTCGGGAGTATTTACTACCCGGGACTCACGATAACATCTGCATACATTTCAACAGCAATAAAATAACAAATAATAAACTTTTAAAAGCTTTGTCTACATTCATTTACAATGTGGTTATTGATTATCAAAACATGTTGTGCCTATGCCAAATGTACCAGTAGCAAAGTGCACATTTACTTTGCAATGTGTCAGCTGTGAAGAAAATATTGCATATAAAACCAAACCCTGGATATATAATTGTTAACAATTATAAACATACAATAGAATTATGGAAGTTAGCTAACTACATGTATGCATACATGTTTTAGAATCTGACATTCAGGATTCAATAAAGAGCTAATTATAACTAATCCATATCTACACAGCATCTTTAGAATAAAAGAAAGACTTGATGGTTGTATGAATGATTGTAAGAAAACTTACATGTGTGGAGTTAAGAGCAGTGAAACCTATTTATAATGAGAATGTTGGGACCATTGAATTTACCTTGTTGTATTACATGGCTTAAAAACAACAAAGTACCTATAGACCCTGGACTCGTGAAGTTACCTGACTATATCAGGTACCTTGTTTTATAAAAACACTTGTTATAAAGAGGTTTCACTGTACATAAATGAATGAAAGTTTATGCTACTAGTGGCATGTAATGTTTACTTAGTCAGCGAACACATGAAAAAAGAGATTAACTGGAGGCAGTGCAGGTTTGTCTCCCTGTGAATTCAGTAATTCACCCCCCACCCATCAACCTTTTGCATGTATCACAGCAACAAGTCATGTGATCGACCTTTTGTAAATGAACGCCTGCCCCAAAATCACTCACTTTTGTGTCTACAATTCCTATGCACCATTACATTATGATTATGAACTCATAGTTATAACTACACCGTGCTCGAAAGGAATACAACAATTACAAACGACTAAGTAAAAAGCCTGTTATCATTAAAGAAGAGCCGTTACAACTCAAGAGGGTGCTCTCTAAACACACTAAAATTAAATATTGTGCATGTGATGTTTTATTGAAATAGTGATTAAATAGAGAGATAATCAACAGCTATTTAAAACCTCTTCTGTAAATTTCTGAAAAGAGGAAGCATTTAAATGAGAATTTTGATTACTGGTTCAAAACTAATGAATAATTGTGGGTCCCAACAATTATTACAAATGGTTGTTTATTGATATTTCAGCCATTTCTGAACCTATTTTGATCAAACCAAATTTATTATCTCATTAAATTGTATGCTCTTTCGAATTTGACACTCATTTTTGTTTGTATTATCTCACAAAAGTTATTTTGTGTAGCGTCACCTTTACCAAAACAACTATCCCTTTAAGGCGTGGGACATAAGAGCAAAAAAGAGGGCTTACTCTTTTTGAAATATTGAAACACCAATTTGTTTTACATTTTAGATTCTTTGGAGCAAATTTTATCCAATTCAACAAAATAATTTGAAATCACTCATGCATTATGATGATTTACATATTATGCAAATCTATTTGACTACTACTACTTGTTATAGACAATAATTCAATATCTAAATGATATCAAGTTTCACTTGATTGGGTCGAACAGCCTGTGATTCTACCAGGCCAAGTTCCGTTCCGGTCTGAAGACCAGATACAATTTGTATGAACCTTTCCGAATCGGTTCCCATCCAGATGTTCCTTCAAAGTCCCAGCTAGTGCTGTTGACGAGTCACGGGTACCCAGGTTACGCCGAAAAATGTTGAGTCCCGGGCGAAAAAATCGATACTCGATATCCCGAAAAAAAAATGGCCCAAGTTATCTGCCCACTCTCATTTTCTTTTCTTTCCTTTTTCCCTCTTTGAACGCCCGAGTTTGTCATAAATAGGCTGCATTTTTGTCACTTGAATGAACATGTTTTTCCAGCGGCGTGACATGCCGATAGCGAAATCAACAAATGGGTAAATTCCGGGTACCCGTGACTCGCCCGAAAAATTATCGCGAGTCCCGGGAGGGAAATACTCCCGAAATCGACACCTAGTCCCAGCAGTAGTTTGGCAGCTCGGTAATGATGCTACTATCCCTGACTGTCATGATTTATTTTCACCATCTCAAAAGCCAAGGCAATTACTCTCTTCTCAGTAGACGCTGTTCATCACTAACACCTGACATGGCACATTTCTTAAAGTAGGAGGGGTCAGCTAGGTAAAAGCAACAGGCTGGATGCTGGTGAAGTTCATGGTTGTGTCCAGCAAAAATTGACCCTTCCTTTCTCTTTTCAGACTGATGCCTCTTGTATTTCCTAAGCAGTATGCTAGCTCTATAGTGTTGTCGTTTGCGGGAGTATTTACATGTACTACCCGGGACTCGTGATAATTTTTCGGGCGAGTCCCGGGTACCCGAAACTTACCCATTTGTTTATAACACGATCGGCATGTCACGCCAGCTGGGAAAACATGTTCATTCAAGTGACAAACATTGAGCGCATTTATGACAATAAATCATCTTCTTGAATGAACATGAAAGCTCTGGCGTTCAATGAGGGGACTTCCCATTTTTTGGGGAAATCGAGTATCGATTTTTGTGCCCGGGACTTGACATTTTTCGGCGGGACCCGGGTACCCTGGACTCAGCGACAACACTATAGCTCTATCACACTGTCTGGGGCAAGAGGAAGTTTCATTCAGTTGATGGCTAGCTGTCCCTCTTCCATCTATGTGAATATGAGGCTTGTATGTCTGGCTCTGCAATCAAACTCCTTTAGTAGACACCTGGAAATACAGAAACAGAGGAAAAGAAAACATATAATGAGCTCTGCTTTAAAATGAAACACAGTTCAGTAAATATACTTATTACATGTACAATCATTTGTTTTACAATACTCTCTCGCTTAAATGAAATTAACATTGTAGATAATTGCAAATTTATTTTGTTTGTAAACATGATACAGTGTATTATACACATTTGAAGACATTACAATTATTTATGTTCTTTGTCGCAATACGACACGGAAAGAAGTCGAGGAGGTGCATAAATCACTCATTTTTATGCGGAATGGAGCAAAAAATCATCATTCTGATGCACCCCATAGTTGTATCACATATTTATCTGGATCGACAAATCTATCGCTTTCATGGCCTTTTTGACATTATTATTGTTATTTTCACTGTCAGCATTCTAGCGATAGACGCAACCCATACACTCTGCCTGGGGAGGCAAGAACACTGTAAGTCCGCAGTAAAAGTTACTTACGGAAAATTAGTTGACTTCGAATACAAAACGCCAACATTCTCGCACTTTGAGCGACATTTGTAGCCCTATCAATACATTTAGGGCTACTATATTACTTTAACTCACCGATCTCGTGTGTCGCTATACATGTCATTCTATAATTATGGCGATTTGGGAGATTTTACAACGATTTTCCATCACTTTTCATCGGTCTTTCGCCGTTCAAACTGCCGTTAACGTACACATATATGCAATAATTACGTCAACGCACCTGGACCGATCCGTTCAGTACGGTATCACTAGCGTGCACACAAAAAAAAAAAAAAAGGCAAAATTAAAATGAGTTGTTTGACTTGACAAACTGTTATCGCTACATTTTTAGCAAATAATTGTGGGCCAGTGATTCCAATAATTATTCGGTAGCGGTAACAGTTTGTCAAACTTGTCAAACAACTCATTTTAATTTTGCCTTTTTTTTTTTTTTTTTTGTGTGCACGCTAGCGATACCGTACAGGTGCGATGACGTAATTATTGCATCTGTGTACATTAACGGCAGTTTGAACGGCGAAAGACCGATGAAGAGTGATGGAAAATCATTGTAAAATCTCCCAAATCGCCGTAATTATAGAATGACATGTATACAGCGACACACGAGATCGGTGAGTTAAAGTATTATAGTAGCCCTAATGTATTGATAGGGCTACAAATGTTGCTCAAAGTGCGAGAATGTTGGTGTTTTGTATTCGAAGTCAACTGATTTTCCGTAAGTAACTTTTACTGCGGACTTACAGTGTTCTTGCCTCCCCAGGCAGAGTGTATAGGTTGCGTCTATCGCTAGTATGCCGACAGTGAAAATAACAATAATAATGTCAAAAAGGCCATGAAAGCGATAGATTTGTCGATCTAATATTTATCTGCTAATCGGTGGTAAGTACTGTATCATAGTATCATTTTAAGCACAATTATCGTGCACATAAAATGATTAATTCGGGGTCACTATTAGCCCAACCTAGAACGCGAACGCTAGCGCTCTGCGCTAGCGTTCACTAGAGTCAGGGTACGCGGGGAGATAAAATTAACAAATGAAAATAGGCGAGAAGCTTGACTGTAGGCTAGTACTTCAGACGCAAACAATCCCCAATTTGTTACACCCTGACCATCGGCATCGTATCAGACAATGTCAATCAAAGGTCAATGCTTTTTTGGCCTCATTCACGCTTCTCAGAAGTACAGGAAAGTTTGGGTATGCGCATGTCACTGTGCTACAGTACCAAGTCCAAGACTCACATAAAAATTGCCAAAGACGGTACGTAGCTTATTTACGGTTAACTCAAGTGAACGCTAGCGCGGAGCGCTAGTGTTCAAGGTCGGGCTGATAGTGCCCCCAAATTTATGATCTAATGTGCACAATAAGTGTGCTTAAAATTATACATATGATACGGTACTTCCACCGATTAGATGATACATATGTGATGCAACTATGGGGTGGATCAGAATGATGATTTTTCGGCTCCATTCCGCATCAAAATGAGTGATTTATGCACATCATCGACTTCTATCTGTGTTGTATCGCGACTTCTGAACGATCGATTACCGTACGACCACTAAACGGCTGCAGTCAGAATGCGGTCTTCGGGCGCGTCCGGTACTTGAATGGAGACCGTTCGCGCGATCAATCGATCGTTCAGAAGTGCCGATACAACACATATAGAAGTCGATGATGTGCCATAAATCACTCATTTTGATGCGGAATGGAGCGAAAAATCATCATTCTGATCCACCCCATAGTTGCATGACTGGCATCACATGTATCATCTAATCGTGTAAGTACCGTATCATATGTATAATTTTAGCACACTTATTGTGCACATTAGATCATAAATTCGGGGGCACTATCAGCCCGACCTTGAACGCTAGCGCTCCGCGCTAGCGTTTTACTTGAGTTAATTTACGGGTCACGTAAAATGCACACAAGCACACTCAGTGTTAAAAGTGTTTATTGTACCTTGAGTTTGGCTTCAACTTCATCATCATAATCCATGCCATGCATGGACATGGTCATGTTCGTAATATTATATTAATAATTATCACTCGGTCTCAGTCACTTTCAGACTGAGACAGAGTCAGTCAAATTCCAATGCAATGGCAATGCCGCATAGCAATGTCAAAAGACGATCAATGACAATGTCAATGAAGACGATCACGATCATGACGATGGATGTGAATTGATAGCCTGCCCTACTCGAGATAATTATCTTATTCTTACATTATTCGAACTAACAACATTTACTGTTTTTTACTTCAAAATTACCTTTTTCGCTGTTGCATTGGATCAAGTTGCTTTCGGTTTATTTTGCCTAGCTATGCCCTGTGTCATGCTCTTGAGTCTTGTCTTGATTGATTGATCACTCGATTCGCTGCGGCTGGGAATTGGAAGCATCAGGCGCTCGATGGTCGGGAGCCACGCCGCTCGTGGGGGCTGTGCAGTCGTTCAGACCACCGCTCTAAGCATTGGCACACAATCTTCGCGAATGTTGAACTTGCCCGTCCAAATCCGTCCATTTCTGGAAAACTTAATAGCGATTCCTGTCAGGTCATTCTGTGTGCCCATTCTGTTTAACCGCGATATCTTGGTCTTCCAAAAAAAAAAGGTTTATGGGCGGAAAATATGCACGTAAAACATATATTTTTCACTCGCATAATTAATGGTACTCGCATGAATACATACAGGCCGCATAGCTACAGTGCAATGCACTAGCACTAGTACTGTGCAACTTGCACATGCAAAGCGCATAATTTCATGTACTGACGTGGGGGCGCGGGCCCCCTGGGGGCAGGGCACGATTTACGGACCAGCGACATTTACCATGGTATAATTAGCACCATTGGCTCTAGCTCATCGATGTCAATATTGCTAGAATAACATACAAATTAACAGAAGTAGAAGACCATACAAATCGCCCTTACTCATTAAGCCGTAAATGATTACACAAGCATCTGATCGAGAGATCAGCAGTGGAACTAGTATGGTCCTGGGTCATGATTCGTGCTCGCGGCCACAGCTACCAATATTTTGCAAAAATTGACAGACCTTGTAAATCGTATACAATAATACACGTCCACACAGATACAACTTTTTGCCAAAAATAAATCTAATGGTAAGTGTGATGGTTTATTTTGGTTAAAGGGTGTATCTATAGAAACATCCCTTTGCCAAAAAGTCCGATGGTAAACTAATGAAGGATTTTTATGGTAAAAGGGTGTATCTATAGATACATCCTCTTTTGCCAACAAAGTCCGATCGTAACTTATGAAGGATTATTATGGTAAAAGGGGAGTATCTATAGATACACCCTTTTACATAATAACCTTCATAAGTACGTATCGGGACTTTTGTTGGCAAAGGGATGACTCTATAGATACTCCATTCTGCCAATAATTAACTATCAGACTTACCCAGTATTCAAAGGGTGTTGTAACTATAGATACATCCTTCTACCAAAAAAAATAGTGAAAAAGGGGTAAATTACTCCAGATACCTCCTGTCTATCTCGAAAACTAAAGCTCAGTCACTTCTGAAACTTGCTAAATGAAACTTTTGACCTCAAAAACCCCACAAATGGAAAAACTGAAAAGTCATATTTTCTCAGATACACCCTTTTACATATTAGGGCCTTCCTTGATTAAACGATGGTACTTGATGCCATAAACATTGCACAAACTAAAATAATATCTTGGAACATAATTATTAAAATTACTGGTTTTGCCGGAACCGGTAATGGAAAAGTACTGCAGTTAATTATGTTATTCAAACGTGCTACACTGTTGTCAATATAATGCCTTATATGAACGATATTTCATGATGATTATAGAGCTAAAAACATAGGACTCATAATAGAGACATAGAGGCTATAAGATTCGCCAAGTTGTATGCAATTCCGCGGACGATGTATATTGTACGTGGATTAAAGCATTACTATACATTAGCATCTTTGCTGGCATTAATCCAGTGCATGGATGGGGAACATGCCCCACCGGCATTAATTCTAAAATGTAATAAATCAAGTTTATCTTTTTTTTTCAAGTGTATTTGTTTTTCACTTCCTATACACAAAGTCCAATAGCGGAAACTACCTCCGTAATAATTAATAGTGTCACCCCCCCCACACCCCCCCCACCCTCCCCCCCCCAATCCATGATCCACCCAATCGATGAGACCTAGTATCTTGTCTCATGCAGTTAAAACTGATGGCTACATCCAGTGGCGTAGCTATATATACGGCAGTGTACGGCGGGCACGTGTCCCCAATAATATGACAAAAACAATAACTGCATAAGCGTAGATTCTATTGAACATAAAGAAGTACATATTGCCCAGCCCTTGCCCACGGACCCCCGACCCCCTCCTCCCCGGCCCCAACTGAGAAAAAAAACATCAGTCCGCCCACGCTACTATTGCGGAAGTTAGTCTACGATCCTTCAACCAAAGAATTGTCCAAAGTAAATACAGTACTCAACCAATGAGTACCCAAATCGAGTATTATGACCAGTATCAATCATCCCCCAATCTTCAAAATATTATACTTTGATAGGATACAAAGCACAACAAAATAATAAGAGAATGATTTAATGAAAGAGATCAAAACGAACCCCTAACCCATTATGAGTGCTGTATACAGCGTGGTCAGACCGATTGGGGAGGGGAGGGGGCAAGCGACTTTGTGGGGGCACACTCTAGGTCTTCCCCCCCCCCCCCCCCCCAAAAAAAAATAAATAAATAAAAAATAAATAAATAAATAATATAAATAAAATATATATAATAATAATAATAATACAAAAAAATAATAATAATAATTATCCAGAATGTTCTCTTCTAATGACTACTATAATATGTAGTCTTTTACGATGGACAGGTATGTAATAGTCTCTACAACTTAGTAAAACCAACACACAACACCCTTTGATTGTCATCCTG